>JAOBAT010126787.1:0-12817 GCA_026413305.1 Hydrozoanthus tunicans
GAATAGTCATAGAAGTGTCAAAACTCCAAATCTTTTAAAAAATGTCTCAAAATCACATGACCGTGCAAAGCCTCTATAGGTAACCGGATGTTCCACCCACAATTCATTTCATCATAGGTCATTTTGTCACACTCTGAGGTCGTTTCGCCACAACCATAAAGTTGTTTTGCCACAACCAGAAGGTCCTTCAGTCCTTCAGCTACAACTAAGAAGTCATTTAGATGATTTGTTAACTTAAAATCAGCTTTTACAATGCTTAGTACACATCATGACTCACAGAAACATGCATTCACAGGACAGACAGAATGGTTATCTTGCCACAAATTACAGTCGTTTTGCCTATCTGGTCGAACTATGCATAGACTGAAAACATTATGTGCAAAAACCTAATATTATATATAAGTAAGATTTCTTAATTTCTAGTCAACACCAGTTACATGAATCAAATATTGGGAGTCATCCTTATGCTTGATTTTCAATCAAAATCCCATAACAGTAAAAAAATTGGGGCAGCACTTATTCAAAATTTTAGGCAATGTTCAGGACATCACACAAAGATTTTTTTTATTAGATCAACAACTTTATAGTTGTGGAGAAATGACTTCTCGATTGTAGCAAAACAACTTCTAAGTTGAAAAGACCTCAAGGTTGTGGTGAAACAATTTAGAATGTAATGAAACGACTAAGTTGTGGCATCCCATCTACGAAATGATAAACATTCTCTCTATGACACTGTCTCTAGACTGACCTAAATGATTAAACTGGTTAAATCAAATTAAATGTCTTTCACAGGCTCACAGCCAATAACAGAATTGCAAGAGAATGAAAAAGTCCATATCCACACATTGTCGGAATTACCGAAAAAACTCCAAAGTAAGTGTAACATTAACAGTGTAACATTAATCTTTTTGTTTTTAAATGATAAAAGATAAGCTGTTTTCAATTGATACATGAATTACTTTAGTTACAGATACAGAAATGAAGAATATATTATTTAAGTAATTTTTTATAGTATAAGATAAGAAATGAAATCACAAAATATTGAAAGCTTTATTTAGTAATTCTTCCATGAATTTAACAATGTGTTGGGTATGAGGTGGTAGATAATACAGAGTTGGCAATATTCTTCTGTATGCAACAAAACCTGAGTAGAATAACAGATGTTTAGTTAATATAACCAAGCCATAGGATATATGAATCAAATTGCTATTTGAATAATTTATTTTTAGAGGAAATCAGTTAACTTCCAAAAAAAAGCTAAATTAGCAATCAATTTGCATCAATCATAAACAGCTGACTGATCAGTTCTGCCATGCTTGTGTCCAGATCTCTCAGGTGTTGCATTTCTGGTATTAAGTGAAACAGGTGGTATAACTAGCAAAGTGAAGTGTTGTTTTCACAAAAGGAAAAGTTTTCAGTGAATCAGAATAGAGACCTTAAGGGTGACCTAATAATACCGCGGATACCACGGATGTTGATGAAAAAAACCTCACCCTTTGCTTGAGCTCTTTTTGGTAAAATATTTGACTAGTGAGCCTGAGAAAAACAATTTCAGGTTATAGTGTTCTCTCAAACTTGTAGTCACACTTGTTACTTAAAGTCTTTTGTGGCTATACTGATTTTTAGCACAAGCCATTGCCAAAGCTTACCTTAGATAATTGTGAACTTGTTAATTTTACTCTGCAGATTTACCGCGAATGCTATACTATATACTCAAGACAAACATGCAATTTGTACAACTATTATTTAAGTTACTTGTGAGTGCCTCCAAGTGCTCTCACATTTTACTTCAGGTAGGTTTCAAGTTGGAGACAGATAAAAACAACAATTAAGTGACCATTTATTTTTCTTTTTTACATACACTGTAGTACACTCAGGTAATTTTGTCCACTTTTTGAAAATTCTATCATGGTCAATCAAGTGTATTTTGCAATAACTAAGAAAAGTGGCTTAATGATAATATTTTAAACCAAGATTGGCTTAAAGTTACCTTTCCAGTTCTCCTTTAATTTTAGTGGTAGGCTGGCTGCCGCTTGGCTAGTTTTAGCCCATATCCTGCTAAGTTTTTATAAAACAAACTCATAAAATCTCGATAAAACCACAATTTTCATAATTTGTTAAACCAATGACCATTTTCAGAATCTAGTTGTAAAGACAAAGAAAATAAATCATTACTTTGTGGGGTTTCCAAATACTGTTTGAACACTTTCAGTTTATGTTTTTGTAGGGTAAAGGTAAATATATAACACCATTGTTTCAAGTCCTGCTGTTGTCTTGATGAGGTCATGAGGGGTTCTGACAAATTTGCTTTTATTAAAATCTGTTGGCATGTTGTCAGAATCACTTGTGATGTCATCAATGGAAAACATTAAATATATTATTTAATATTGCAAGAACCAAGAAAGATTTTGACAAAAAATGTTCACCGCTATTCCTCATTTAGCAAAACTTATCCACTGAAGTAATAAATTTTTCAATTCATTTGCTTTTTAATAAAACTTTAGTAGTTGACCCAATTTTTTTAGACACATTGATATGGAACATAAAAAACACAATATTTTTTATTAGTATTAAACTTGCTGGTGAATAGCACTTTTCGGGCACTCTGATTGGTTCATGAGACACTGAACACCCAGCACTATTAACCATGGTCACTCATCCATGAAAAACTGCTTCCCATTTTCTTCATTTGACGAAAATTTTTTGCTTGATAATAAGAATAATGAAGAATTACACTTGATAATATCTTTTGCAATTGTCAAGAAAAGAGATTCAAAGAGAGTTGTTAATTATTTTTGAGGTTGAAGCCCTGTCGTATTCAGTAAACTTGCAAATTGAACTACCTAACACATGACTCACTCCAAAACTGGAATCGGGCTTGGAATTGGTAGAGTCAGCAACAAATGGTTAACACATTTTCTGTTTGGAAATTCCGGTTGGGAATTTTGGACTACATTACAATAAGTTTGTTTATTTTGGAAAATTTTAAATTGGGCAAACAAAAATAGTCTTACCATTCACAATCCAACCTAAATTTTTGAAATTTTTTGGTAATGGTAAACAACCTGTCGAGTGAGTGTTTTTGTTTGTTTTATTTTCAAGAATCCTCCTGCAATTCCATCCCTTGGAGCAGCATGGGTGGTGTGCCTTCTCTCTGGTAGTAAACTTGTAATTGATTGGCACAATTACGGTTTTACAATTTTATCACTAACTCTGCGGAATGCAAAGCACCCTGTTGTCAAGTTAGCAAAATGGTAAAATTACATACATTGAGTTAATGGTTTGTTCTTGTTTGAATTAGTTTTTATATTTCTATCATTATATAGCAGCCCTAGGAAGGGAAGAGAGATGTGGAGACTTAAACTGTAAGTCTGACCAGAACTTTTCACTTCACAAATCACCACAAATATAACCATGTGGGAAAAAATGAGGTGCTACAAATTCATATGTAAACAGTGTTTGTTTCAAGCAAATCATTCTTTCTTACTGACAATTGTCATCTACACTTCAAATGCTATATTTTTAAGAACTTGAATGAAATGATTTAACAACAATACCTATTTAGTATCAAGTTTAACAGTTGAAGGGTCTAGTACAAAAACGACTTTAGCGACTTTTGATCAAGTTGCGAAATCTCCTTACATTATTCCTGTTATCTCTTTATAACTGTTAGGAGATTTTAGCATTTCATACAAAAATGTTTACATTGTTTTTGCACTAGGCCCTTCAACTGTTAAACTTGATACTAAATAGGTATTGTTGTTAAATCATTTCATTCAAGTAGGCCCATGTAGGATGTTAGGTTTGTATATATATATATATTATATTTGCATTGTCAAAGTACTTACAGTCGGGTGCTAAAAAATTTGTGTGGCTGTCCAGGTATGAGCAGTTCTTTGGTAGACGATCAAATATTAACCTGTGTGTGACACAGGCTATGAAGAACAATTTGAATCAGGAGTGGGGAATAAGGTTCGTTGTTTTCATTATGTAAAAATGCAATCCTTTCCTTAGCCTAAGTGGCCCTGGCTTACCGCCACTTTCCGTAGTGCTAGGTGATTAGAATCTTTTGTCCCTTGCACAAATCCATTGTAAGTTAACCCCTATTGAAATCTGCTAATCATTTAATATATACAGCTCATCGATCAGGAGTTGACTGGAAAGAGGTTCAGTAAATAATTACAAGTCTTTCTCAAGGATGCAACACAGTGGTTTGATTACTGGGCTCAAACTCATGACTTTCTATGGTTACAAGAGTCTAACATGCCACTGCACCACTACACAATATTACTACCCTAAAAAATATCCAGGCTTTTAGTGTTTGTTTTGCTAAGTTTCCACTACAAAATTTAGTATGTAATGTACATGTTTTTGTTTTCCTTAAAATCATCATTTCTTTCTACACTAATCTAATTTGTGTTTTTCTGTAGGGCAACAACACTTTATGATCACCCTCCTTCAAGGTTTCGTAGAATGGATATTAGGGCGCGACACAAAGTAAGGGTTATTGGTTCTGATCTCATATGTATATTGGACATACTACTCCCACCCATCTTTCCTTTTATATTGTTGGTAAAATATTATAACTGACAATGATTTATTTCAAACCACTATATTTAACAATATTGAATCGTAAAACAATATGGATTCTGCCTATAATAGTCATATTGCCATAACTTAAATCAGTGAATTATATCCTTGAAATTGCTTGAAATAGAAATTTTCTTATCATTTTCAACAGAAATGAAAGTTTTGAAACAAAATCCACACAACTCGCTGCTTCTATGTCACAGGTTACCACCTGCAGTCCCTGGTCATTCCGATCTTTTTTTGATTAAAAAGCATACTTAGATGCAGAAATTTTCTTCAGTACTTTGATTTCTGATTTTATTTGAATTTACTAAAAAATTTAAAAAAACAGCTTCATATAAGGGACTTTAACAATGGAGCCCTCTTGTTCTTGCAGTTATTTCTGAAGTTAGCTGCAGAAAACAGTGCCTTTGCAAACTCAGAAAGGTAAGAAACAGAAATAAGTAGATTAGATATGTTTTGGCAATTATAGAAATAATAATTTTGTTTAACAACAGGAAAAATATAGTTTTACTCAAAGGTTTGATAATAGGCACAACAACAGTTACCTTCAAGGATTGGTTTTATTTGATTTTAACAAAGTCGACAGTATATTGCATTACCACTGTTATTGTAATTTCGTTTGTTTATATATACTCTTGTAAATCTCAATCTTTTGCACCACTGATGATGACACTAGGTCAGTATCGAAACACGTTTGGTTTAAAAAATGTTGTGTGTGTCCTTAAAGTTATTCCCTATAGTATAGTTACTGTAAAAAACAAAACTGAAACCTAGACAGTCACTCTCATTTAGGTGTGTACTTATTTGCTCACATCTATCATTTTTTAGTCCTCCAGGGTTCAAGACCATAGAGATCAGAAACACGACAGCCTTCACTGTACAAACTGCAGATGGAAATGTTGAGCTGAGGACCGACCGGCCTGCTCTGCTTGTAAGCAGCACCAGTTGGACTGGTAAGTGACGGTGGAGAGTTCACCAATTAAGTCATGTACCAAAGCATATTTAGTTTTGTACTACAGTTGGTCCCCAATAATTTGAAGACTCGAGGGAATTGCAAAACACTTCAAGTTATCAGGGGTTGAATTACATGGGTCAATAATGAATTAGATGGTGTCGTCTTCACCCTTAAAATGCTAGATGTTTGCTCTATTTTCATGATATTAGTGAGCAGTTCATCATCTCTGGACTTATTTCAAATGTTTTCATCAACCTAACATTTTTTTTTAATTTCTAAGGAAAAAAAAGATAACTATAAATGTGATCTTGACTAATCTAACTTAGATGGTGAGTCTATATGGATTTTCATCACATCAACATTTCAACACATCTGCATAAAGGGTTTTCAAATGCACTGTTTTAGACAGTTATAAAAGGATAAACAAGCTGTGAATTAGTTTCACGTCAAAATTTGAACTGCTTTAGAACATAATTATTTGTGAAATACACCACGGTGACTAAACTTTGAATTATCGAGTTAAAATCCAGTCCTTGGGAACAGAATATACTTCAAATTAGTGGGAAGTTTGAGTCATTGAGATAAAATAATTAAGAAAAGTGGGGCAAAACTATGGGAAATAGACTTTACTTCAAATTAGCTGGGATTTCAAATTGAATCTGAGTTTGAATTATTGGGGCCTAACTATAAAATGTAAATTTTTAAACAAAGAGTCTAGTGCAAGGTTGGTGTAAGTTATTTTGTATGAAATACTAAATTCTCCCAATTGTTCTTGAGAGATAAAAGAGACAGTGTAGGAAGAACTGAGAACTTCATCAAAAGTCACATACATTGTTTTTTGCACTAGACTCTTTGAATGCTCACACCACCTTATTTTTCCCCCGGGGGGGGGGGGTACTCCCTATATTGGGATGGTAGGTATGACCGTCATGTTTTTTAGGGGTTAAAATTGCCAGTCTGGTATTTATTTTTTAGGGGTTTTTAAAAGAAATCCCGTGTTAAACCAAAAGCCTGGTATTTTTTAGGGTTTAAAACATGAACAAGGTATATTCGTATTGGGCTGCTTGCAGTCCAGTGTTTTATCAAACATGCGAACTGAACAAGAAGTTAAGACAATAGGTCCTTTGGCGAACATCCAATTGGTATTTTTTAGGATAATTTTAAAACTGAAAGGTATTTTTAGGGTAGTTATGGGACTTTTCTGACGGTCATCCCTACCCTTTTGACCCGGAAGTACTGCATCCGGGATTTTCCCATCATGCGATCATTAAGTTCAAGTATTTTCAAACTTGAAACTAGATCAGCTCCACCCTTTTAACTTAAAACTGCAGTTCAGCAAAAACGAAATTTCTGGTATATTAATTCTGTTAATTGAGCCTCACTAGTTAAATGGTATTTGTGAAAAAAAATGTTGTTTACTTTTGTCAATAATGAACTGGGTTTTTTTTCGTTACAGCTGATGAAGATTTCTCAGTCTTGCTCAGAGCTCTTGAAGGTGAGAAGGAGAACATGTTATTGAAGTTGTTGAACTGAACTTGTTTGTACTAGCTGTTCCTCACTTCACATTATTTTTTTGATGATGAAGTTTGTGTTGGTTGTGAGAATGCAATCATTACTGACTGCCACTGTCGATAACATTCACCCGGACAATCAACTGATGACATAAGAATGATATCACTGAGTCCCAATCCTTACCTGTTTATCTATAGTGACAGAAGATCTAGACACAAAAGAACAACAACATCTGTCAATAGGGATTTTAGGATACAATTCAAAACAATGATGATAAGTTGGCAGAAAACTGTGGAATGCACTTTGCAGGTCACCTAATCGCTGTCATCTTGAAAATTACAACATGAAAAGCTTAGTTTTAAGTTTTCGCAGCTACGAACATGACCTACAGAAAGTTTTGTCAATCTTCATTTACATACACCTTTAAGAAAACACTATCTCTTTTTTGTTTCATAAAACGTAACTCAGACTAAGAGAGAGCAAACTAGCCATAAGTGATCGAAAAGGAAAAGCAAGAAGTGTGTTTATTGAAAGCTGTCGACATTGATGTTGTCGTCATTATATATTAAACTCCCTAGTGTTTCAGAATTTTTAGGGTGGGAGGGGTGGTGTGGAATCAGCAGCCCATTTATTTTTAACTTGTTAAGAGTTGGATATTCATAGTTACATATATAAACTTTTGTTTTATATGTATCTCATGTTGCAATTGAGTTAGTTTAACAACAGCATGTACTGAATAGTGATATGCCCATTGAACAAGTGGCCAGAGATTTTCTTTCCTTGTTATAAAGAAGGGGATGTTTCTTTCATGTATCTACAGACTGTATAAAATACTCTAAAACTGTGAATTGTTTAGGCTTAGTTTGTTCCCAAACCTTGAGCCATTAAACTTGCATTTATTTCAACCTGTACACAGAGTACGAATGGAATGTGGAGAACGGGAATGGAAGTCTTCCAGGGCTGGTTTGTGCTATAACAGGTAAGGGTAATTGCTGCCGAGCGTAGCGATGGCATTTACACTATTTTTGTTTATTTATACAGTTACTGTTGGGAGCATAGATCAGCAAAGTTGTCTGTCCCCATCTGCTCGACCCCTTTTGATCAAGCTTTGCACTGAATTTCACAACGTTTTCTCGCAAAGAAGACCCTTTTAATGCTGAAAAGATGTAGTTTACGGGTTTTCCCATATTTATGGATGCAAAACAACTGAAATTTGTTGAGATTATTGAAGGTTTATGGTCGTTATTCGATTGTCTGTCCTGACACCAAGTTATTTGCAATATTGCTTTCATTGTTCCGCTTGTGCAAGAAACCCTAGACTCAAAGTAACTTGGTGTGTATGCATGGGTATTCAATGTGTGCATGAACTAAACAGATTTGTGGGTCAGTTGCACGAGGTTGAAGCACGAAATTTGCATGAAGTTGTGGAGTTTTTAAGTAAGAAGTCTCAGAGTTTTACAGTGTGGGTCTTAATTGCAAGGTGCAAGAGGTTGAAGCACGAAGTTGTGGAGTTTTGAAGCACTAATCATTTTATTAACAACTTGATATTTATGCAGACTGTGTTCAAAAACACCAAACCCCACCAATCGTTACACCACTCTACAGGACTACACTTGTCACTGGGAACTCCTAGTTAATGAAAATAGTTTTAAAGAGTAATATTACAAGTGTATTGGGACACAACTTTATTTTAGTGTTATTTTAAAACTTTGAGGCATTAATTAGTTTGAATTTTTAAAGATACTGGCAATATAATTTCTATTTCTGGTTTTTATGTTAATGTACACATTTATTGTAATTTTAGTTTTTTGTATCTCTAGATATAGTTCTTACGCTTAGTTTCATCATCTATATCATTAACCAGATACCAAAACTGTACTTTTATTTGTATTAATTAGTGGGCAATGAGCCACAAAGTGGATAAACTGCTTATAAAGTCATTACTATTTTTAACAGTATTATTGTTGTTGTTATTATTATTATTATCATTATCATTATCATTATTATTATTATTATTATTATTTGTCTTTTTGCATTAACAGGCAAGGGCCCTCTCAAAGATTATTACAAATCTCTAATAGCCAAGAGAAAGTTCAATTATGTTCGAGTTTGTACCTTGTGGCTTGAACCCAATGATTATCCAACTCTGCTAGGTATGATATTTTGTCTTGAGCTTTTAGGTTGTTTGATCAACAGCCTTTAGGCAGTAGAGCTGTCCCCACAGAGTGATTTAGCATTGTCATACTCATGATCATGCACTGCTCTGCCCTTTTCAAATAATTAAGCAGACAGAAAATAACAAGGCTTTTTTGAAACTTTTCCACGAAACAAAACGAAACAGGGTATTGCTTTGATCAACTTATGCAATAAGTGGTTTGATAGTAGTTTTTTCTCCTGCAGTCAAATTCTACAAAGACACCGTTATCAGCAGGAATTAACTCTGTAACTAGAGAAGAGTAGTCAGAACAAGAGTTATGAAGATAGTTCTATAACAGGCTTTATGCTTTGGTAATTAATGCTGCTCTGGGTAGAACTCTGTTGGGGCAGTTAAAGATAAGTTTCAACAAAACCTACACCAATCAAACCCATTTTACAAGCTGTTTAATTATCTCCTCTTTTCCAAAAAAAGAAGAATTTAACACATGTTAATACATAAGGTGTTAACACACAACTTAGGCAATTATTTAAGGACTTCCCAGAAAACATGAAAATAACCTGTGAATGAATACAAGGTTGTTAGTAAGATTGACCACCAATGTTTTTAGGTTTTTTTTATCGGAATCGTGTGCAAACAGCCCTTACACTACTGAACATTCTAACTGGCCGTACTGCACCATCAATTCCTGGAATCTTACGCAAGTAGGGCCTACGCTTGAGAACTTGTCATCAATTCTTTTTCTAACATATGTTGGTGTGTATGTTTGATGCAATGCCTTGCCATTCAGTTGTGTTTGTTTTAACTTGAAACTTTTAAATTACTTTGTTAAAGGTTCTGCAGACCTCGGGGTTTCACTACACAAGTCTTCATCAGGATTGGACCTACCTATGAAAGTGAGTTAACTGTCAATAGAAGCCATTTATTTTGTCAAGTTGTCTTTAAAAAAATCAACTAGGATGCAATGGCTCTTTTACTCGTTCTTATTTTTTTCAGGTTGTGGATATGTTTGGCTGCGGGCTTCCTGTATGCGCCATTAATTTTGATTGGTAAGACTCGAATCTTTAAATTGCCAACAAGCGAGCGAAGACGCGACCTCGCGAGGCGGCAGATCTGAGATCATAAAACCTTTCATACGAGGTTGCAGCCAAAACAAATCTCAATCAGAGCGTAATCGTACGAAATGAGTGGGTAATAACAGAATGACGTAATGCCAAGATCGAGTTACGCACCCTTAGCCAGTAGACCTTATGCATGATGACGACACAATAGCATTTCCCTGCACTGAAACTAGGCTTGGTGATGATACTAACTTGCTATGCACAGTGTTACGAACACTCCTGTGAATAAACGTGGTAGAGCAGACCTTTGACGATTTGTGGGGTTATCATTAGACCAAAATGACGAGACTGAAGCGAAATCTTCAAACTAGTTTAAAATATCTATGTATAATTTTCCCTTACACACTTGTTACCGGTATTTGAAATAAATTTAGCGGAGATTTTACGACAAAAAAATTCCTATTTTAGCGTCAATTAAAGCTGCGAGACTTTTTAAGGTCATTAGATAAGTGTGGTGTCACATGTTTATAAAGACGGGAGATCAATCTCCTTTTCCTGGTCAAATTCAAATGATCATGGCAAAGTTTGCGTGGCTTATAGCCCACTGTTTGAGCAAAAAACTCGCTACTTCGCTGTAAACGCTAGTTGGAGTCCTTTCAAACCATGTGACGTCACAAATCGTCATCGTATGTTTTCAATTATATTTGCACCGAATGCACTTCTTTGAAAGCTTTTTGCGGGGACTTAAAATGGTCGGGTAAGCACTTTTATTCAGTTACAGTTGAATAAAAGTATTGGAAAAGCCCTTAGAGCTATAAGAAGGCTTCAGTAGCCGACTTTAACCAAGTATGCTTCCTGTGTTCAAAGTTTAGACGAGCTGGTGAAACACAAAGAAAATGGCCTCGTATTTAATGACAACGAAGAACTAGCGGAACAAATCAAGGTATTGTTTTTTTTCTGAAGAATAGTTTGATTGAGGTTTAACATTTTAAATATGAGCTTTTGAGGTAGCAGACACTCAAAATAAAACAGATTAGCGCGATCTTAGCCATTGAACTTCACATTTTGAACATTTTTTTTTCATTATCATTTGTGTTATTTTTTATATTATTTTTTGCCGGCTAGTTTCACTGCAGCAACTCGATTTTAA
Source organism: Hydrozoanthus tunicans (assembly GCA_026413305.1). Taxonomy (NCBI): domain Eukaryota; kingdom Metazoa; phylum Cnidaria; class Anthozoa; order Zoantharia; family Hydrozoanthidae; genus Hydrozoanthus; species Hydrozoanthus tunicans. The sequence goes on from JAOBAT010126787.1 coordinate 11,427, forward strand.
TGTGAATTTCATCCGAGGATTCCGTCCGTGGATACCGTTTGTTTTCCAGCCTCGCTGGAAACTGAAACAGTTCGAAAATACACGTTCGTAAAATCAAAACAAACACAGAGTTTGTCATGTTATCCAAACTGGAGGACGGCGTAGAATAAACGAAAAACAATCCGAAACGAACCTGTTTCCCAGTTTTCTCCGGCTTTGTTGTTTTGAAAAATATAGTTTTAGCAAATGTGCAACATGTGATCAATTTTGACCAATAACGTTGTGAGAAACTTGTATAGAAGAATCTAAACAGAAACTCGGCTCAGGTCAGAAAGATTCAGTGTATTTTTTTGTTTTTCAGGAACTCTTCACCGACTTTCCGTTCAACCAGGAATATCTTGCCAGTTTTAGAGAGAACTTGAAGAAATTCCAAGAAACAAGATGGGACGATACATGGAATGACATTGTTCTTCCGCTTTTGACAAAATAGGGTGAACTGAGGCTTGCTACTCGAGACCTCAAGCAAACGAGGACGGCAGGACGCCGTTGTCGTCGTTGTTGTCTTCGTTGCTTTTAACGCCGGTTAAAGAACCGCTAACCAGAAGCAACAACTGCAAATGCAAGGAATAATTTCTTAGCCATGCACAGTGTGAAGGACTACATAAGTTATCACGATTCCCCTATACTCTAAGTCCCTAATAGTAGTATTGAGCGGAATAGTAGAACAGGATGGAAAAATCCTTCAAAATTAATAATAGTTTAAAACAGAATAATAGTATGGGGTAGAAAGATTTCAAATACAACTAATATAAATAAAAAAAGTGTGAAATAGCCTTTTTCTTCGAGTTCGGTTTCTTGTCAAATACAAGGATTGACAAATGTAAACACTGAGCATTTGGTCTCAGAATTAAGATATTGATAGTCTGAAAACCTGCGGTGGAGATGTTTGGCTTCCGAAACTGAGAAATTAGTAAAAGTACAGTCCCAAATAAGGGCGATTTAGAGTTTAAATTTAGGCCAAAGTAAATAATTGTACACATACTTTTATTTGGGACTTCAGAATATACAGTAGAACTCGAGGCCCCTACAAGTACAAGGTAGCTTAGATTAAAAAAAATAAAAAATAAAAAAAACGTATTACAAAGGTTATAATTAACAACTACGTGACGTTTATGCGCCGAAATTGACAGTCTAGGAATAAGTTTTTTAAAAGTCTGTTAATGTAGAATGTTTCGAGGCCACTTTTGAATGAATGAACTATAAAATTAATTTTATATTTTATTTTTCCCTGACGAAGCGGTCGCGCTTTAAAGAAGTTCTTATCGGATAATAAACCTAGAATTAGAGGTAGTATTTGTAAGACTTTAGCTAAAAAGAACTGGGGTCTATGGACCTCAATAAACTTTGTAAGT
>JAOBAT010126798.1:0-12815 GCA_026413305.1 Hydrozoanthus tunicans
CCCCCCCTCCCCCCCCCCCCCCCCCGGGATTACCTAGATTGTCAACATTTTGTTATAGAAGGCAAAAAACATTTTCAAAGTTGCAATTTGAACATTTCTGTAAAGTAGCAGAAACTTTTGTTGACATGATCATAAAGAAGAAGAACTGAAAACAGTTGAGAAATCTAAAACTCAAACTGTGTGAAAGAGTCCTAAGCTGTGTGCTTGACTGAAAGAGTCCTAAGCTGTGTGCTTGACTGATAAAACATGCTGGGTAATCACAACACAAGGGAAATGTAGAAATTGGAATTTATATGGTATTTGATATCTGAAAAAGAGGGAAAGACTACTCTAAAAGTGCTACTTTTTAAGAGTTTTAAGACTAGCAGAAGGGCTCAAAATTAACTTTTTTTAAGCAGCCAACAGGCTTCCAGAGGCAAAACGTTTGGTAGCCTGAGCATTATAAGTTTTAGTAGCCATATTTATTTTTCAACACGTAACCCCTACTTCGTCTGTCAGAGCTGTGTGCACAAAAATTATACATTACATTTGTTTCCCGATTTTTTGCCCAAGAAAGCACATATAAGTTTCATCTGTTCATCACAGTGTTTAGCATTTCATCAGAAACATTAGCTCTTAGTTTAATCTTTTCTCTAAGGTTCCACACAATATCGTAGTCGCCAGCTGGCTACAAGATTTTTTGGTAACATTGACCAACCTAGTTGTTTATTTTTTTAACCATGTAAGTCTGACTTTGACTGGAATTTCCTGTCATTTTTAAGGTGAGCTAGATCCGGACAGAATGGGTTCAGGAATACAGTACGGTGATCCATCTCTTCGGAGAACAATCCGTCCAGGAAGGCAGGAGGAAAAGCGTAAATGCCCATGCTAGTTGCAGGACTACACACTAAAATGTATTATACAGTCCGTACTTCAAGAGAATGAATAATACATATTTCGGAATGTTCTGTAGAAACCTTTAAGTTGTCCCTTTTTTCTTTGGAATTTGCCGATAAGAATTTGAATTTGTGTTATGTTGGACACAAAAATTCAGACTACTTAGAATTTGATATTGTTTATCAGACAACAGTTGAAAATTCTTTTGAAGATTTTTGTCTTTCATCCCATATACACTGCTAAGAATTAATCAGTGATTGCTTTATTTTATTATAAGTTTTGAAGGTGCAAATAAGGGCGTTTACCAGCTATGGTTGTTATTTGTAGATAAACTGGTACTTTGTAGCAAAGCGCTAATAGAAACTGGTGTCTGTCAAACAGACATTACCACATGCAAGGAGTCGTGTGTGGCTAGAGCTAATACAGAATGGTAAATAGAATTAGGTACTTCTACAGAATAGAGGTAAAGTTACAGAGGTACAATTCCAAATACAGATACTTGTAGAAGTAAAGTAGAAAGAATACACCATGCCATATGCCCAAATCGCTCAGTTCCCAACACGGTATCCAAAACAGAAGTTCTTTAAGTCGGTTTCCTTCCTTCTCAACTCAGGGTTTCAAACAACAATTCTTTGAGTTAGATCACACAACATCTGCTAAACCAAGCTCAGTGCTAAGATTTTCAGGCCTGAACATGGCAAGAACATAAGCATATTGATCAATGATTAATTTGCCCGATTAGCACCTATACTTATTGACTGTTGTCAGTGTAAGTGACTGACGTTTTAACAACCTGTGCGGAAGTCATCTTCAGAATCAAGTGAGGAATAGTGCATCAGTTGAATTTACTAGTATAGTCTGGCACGCGAATACTGATTGGTTGGTTAAGTTGTAATGTGGTTGGTTGTGGGTTGTGTTTTTCGATTCGTGACGTTATAAGTCAGCTCGTTCTGTTTCGTTCGCTGTTTTTACGTCATGAATTAGTCATTTGTAGGGTGCTGGTAAATGTTAATAAACCAGAAAATAGTTAGTACTGTATGTCCAGCATTGTGTGCTTTTAATTTTCAGCAATTTTTTTGTTTGACCGTTACCGTTTTTTCAAATTACTATATATTCCTTTTTGCATAGGTTATATAAGAAGGCGTTACTTGCCCGTTAAAGATAAACTGGTTGGGGTCAAACTCGTTCAGCAGTTTTACATTTTATAGGAGTACAGAGCTAGAAATGTTTTTAGTAGATGTTTGTGGAGAAGGAAGGTTACCCCAAGATATACAGAAACAATAATTTGTTTATTTACTGAAGGAGCGAAATTATGCCCCTGATCGCAATTTTAGAGGTACTTGGTGTATGCCAACTTAGGGCGCACTTTCATGACACTTCAGCATAGAGTGCAAACAAGTTATCGTTTAGTGAACTGTAAATGGACACTGTTTGGATCAATATGACTTGAAGTCTTTGTGAAGGGCTTGTTGCATTACTGAATTAAGTTTTCAACTCATTTTTTAATATTTGGCATTCCATTAGTCTTTGAATGTGCAGCCTAAATTTGAACAAATGTAAACTTATTGACCAAAATGCTTTTTAGAATAGAAAAATGAACGATTTCTTGTTTAGAGAAAGATCTAATTGAATAAAATAATTGAAAAGAATGATTTTTGATAGGGGAAGGCCAACCATTTAAGCCATGAGAGTACGCCTTGAAGTGAAATCTAGCTAGTAGTTTTTTCCTCATTTCAAGTACACTAAGTATAACTATTTTATTGTTTAGTCATACCTTTACAGTTATTGGACTCATGTAAAGATAAGTTCCACGGTCTTATTAAAGTGCTCAATGGTTAATGCCAGAGCTAGATAAGAAAATTTTTAAAAAAGTGAATTTAGCTAAAACTAAAATTTTTAGTTTCTGGAGTTGGCATTGCGACTCCGTCATCAGCTGCTGATTACGTAGCCGCAATGCCGACTCTTAAAGTTTAAGTCTTAGCAAAATTCATTTTTTTTAAAAAAAGTGTTAACTTCTTGGATTCTATAGTTAACGACATGAACAGACAGCAGTTGCTTAACCAACGGAGCACTGTTCATGTCGGAGGTCTTTTTTTCTTGTTGTTTCAAGTGTTTTTAACATTCAACACTAGCAAACATGGGTAGGGTGTCTCATTTGCAGTTACCTATTAAAAACGTACTTCTGTATGATAAGTTTCAACAGTAGCCTACTCAATGAAATAATTGTAAAACAAACGTTTTTAATGTCACTTAAGGAATAAAATGCAACGAATCATTTCAGGGTTTAGAAAATTTACTTACGTGCATGTATAAGATTTATGTGTTCACTTATAAAACTAGTCAGAAAAGGATCTTGCTTTTTATGATAATACTTGCAGTCTTGACAAAATAAAAAAATTCAAGTAACTTGCCATTGCATATTTACTAACGACCTGATAGTTTTATGTTTGTATTTACTAGTCACACGTTTAAATTTGCAGTTTTTAATGCATTGTTCAAACTGCGCGGGCAAGTCTAGAAACGCTGAAGAGGAACTCGCTATACACTGTACAGCTATTTGAACATGTGTGATGAAATGCTTTTTATATGAAATAAGAAAAGAGACGCCAAACTATCCGCACTGATCAGAGTGTGAAAGCCATCCGTTCCTGCGGTTGTGCGTCACTAGATAAAGACATTAAAAACAACGATTTTCGCAAAAGCTTCAAACACAGAAAAAAAACATTCGTTCCTGCGGTGGTGCGTTCTGTCTACACTTGTCTAAATAAAGAAACACCAAAAACAACGGTTTTCGCAAAAGCTTCACATGCAAAGAATAGTCTGTTGTTCGCATCGATTCCTCATCGTTATCATAATCAGACCAAGGAAGGTAGTAAAGTAATAACCAATTAGAATGCCATCAAAAATCTACACTATTACAATCATTTCCGTTTTTTAAGTCACTTTTTGCCAGTTTTTAGGCCACGTCGACGGGAAGTCAAGAGGCATCGGAATGTATCCGTTGTTTAACACAAGTGCATCGAATCGGAGACCTTTTGCAATTTTTATTGTTAGAACGTGAAGTGGCTAACCGATTCCAGAACTGTAAGCGTGGAAGCCATTTAATATATGGTGCAACTAGGATGTTTTTTTTAGCTGAGATATATTGTTCAGTAGTCCAAACTATACACTTAGTCGATAAGTTCTTGTTTTACAAAAACGCCAAGTGCATGCCTTTGAGCATCCTGTGTTTTTACTTTAGATTATTTATAGACGTGGCCAAACTAGAAACGTTCTTTGAAACGTGGAGACATCAAATCTAACCTATTAAACCACTGAAACTCTCATCAACCAAACAAAACCAAATCTCGTTGAGTCGAAAAGTAGTTTTGTTCTATTTATGTTCAATAGGATGCCTTTTGGGCTATCATATGCCCCAATTGTTTTTTGGTTTTGATGCTTAAAGATCAGGAAAGCTTAATGAGACAATTATTGCGTCGAACTTTGTAACAACAAACATCCAGTTTAACCGAGTTCATGATGAAGTTAAGCAACGAGTTTAAGCAACGAGGTCTGAAAAGAACATATTTGTGGCTTTTTTTCAAGCGTTCATGAACCAATGTACATTTTTTCCAAGCACGGTTATTGAAATCAACTGTTCGTTTCTAGTTTGTCCTTTTCACGTTTCCAGTGCAACTCGTTTGGCGAGTTCAAATTATTGTATTCACCTTTGTTCTCTATCACTCTTGCTGCATTTTTATTGCAATTGATCCCTATTAATTTTTAATTCCCAAAAGAAACTTTTATTTAAACATTTAACGTAGTTATCTACAACTTTGTGGGTACAAATGTATCCCGCAACTTTGGAGGAGTTTTTAGAAACTCAGTCTCACAACTGTTTATAACTTATACTCAAGATGTAGTTGCGTATCTGTCACTCTTTTAACATCGTTGTGAGTGGTATTCTATTTAAACAGAGTGCTCAGTTTAAAAAACTCGCGTAAATTTGTTCGGAAAATTTAGCCCTACTGCAAAGGATGGGGGCTGGAGTACGAACGGGAGATAGCATAGGGTGAGTCAGGGGATCGAGGGAGGAAATGAGGGTTGGGAGGGAGCAAGGGGGGTCGGGGAAGTTTGAGTCAAGGCGTTGAAAGAGGATTCAAGAAACCTGCCAGCTGAGTCCTCTTATGTGGTGCCGAGACGAGAACCACCATAATCACATACAAGAGAATCTAGACATTCATCAATAGTTGCTGAGGTGAATCCTATGGTGACCTGATAAGATCAGTAATGAAGAACTGTCGCAGCGAAAAAGAGAGAAACCAGTAGGAAAAGATACCAAACAGCGTCCTTGGAGGTGGATTGGCCATACCTATTGGTCATGCGTAAGCCAGACACCAACATCACAGGACAAGCCCTCAGGTGGAACCCCCAGGGGTAAAGAAAGAGAGGCCGGCCGAGAAACGCATGGCGGCGTTACCTGGGCGCAGATATTAAGGAGATGGGTCAAACAGGGGCCAGCTGGAGATACTTGCCCTGGACAGATACAAATGGAGAAATCTTCTCTTATATGTGATTATGATGGACCGCTTTGCAGCGGCTGCCAATTGCGCCTACATATGCTTCCGGTCAACTGGGGGCAAACTGATCATTGTAAAGCGCCTTTGAGCATTGCTATGGAAAGGGCGCTATATAAATACGCCACTTTTTTTACTTTGCACTTTTGGCCTATTCCCCAGTGGGGTGATGGGCGATAAGTAAGTATTGAAAGAGGAGGATGAAGTTAGGATAGGGAGAGCCATGGCATCAAGGCAACGAGAAGGAACACATGCTCATCAACGTTTTGCAGGGCTGTTGCGCTCTCTTTTAGACTGACCGCAATAAATTTTTCACAGTTTCCAACCAAACAAGTAACTAATTTTGAATACAGATTGATATAAAATATTGCAAATATAATAATCTCATGCAAATATATCCCGGATTAGTGTTTGCCGTATGAGGTTTATCAATGTTTTTCAAATTCTAATTCAATAATGGATACTTTCTGTACATATACATACTCTTTACTTAAAAGAACCTTGTCTACTCGAAGGTCGACTACAATAAACCAATTTATAATGATTTATCTTAAAACGATTTTAGTGACTTTTTCAGCAACGATACCAATGTTTTAGGCAGTATAAAATCAAAGTTAGCAACTTTCGCCAAATAGCTTCACATGCTAGCATTAGTAGCCACTGGTAATAGTAAACTTGATGACAGTTCTAGTGAATACACGACAAAATTCCATTTCGACATACATTTTTCTGCAGAAACCTCTGCCTTCCTCAGTGTTTGATACAATTATAGTTATAATTACACTGTTCATATACTTCCTCTACCTTTTCAATTTGTAAATCAATGCTGCTGCATCAAACACTTAAAAGGCAGCATTTCTGCCAACACATATCTGTAATAAAACTAAAGTTCGTCTTGTACTACTAAAATTTATGTAAGTTTGCTATGCAATTGTCCATTTTTTGTCGTTAGACGTAATAAGTTTAGAGATTGATAATTTAGTCAGTATTCGCGTTGAAAAGTTTTATATTATATGTTTACGGCTGTGGAGTTTAACTGATATATATCTACAATTACCCCTTACATGGCCAGAAGTATTCTACAAAACTCAAAATTGTCCTTGTTATGAAACAGCTTTGGAAACACTATAAGCGTGCACAAATTTTTGGTTTTCTTGACACATAAGTTTTCCAATTATTCATTGATTAACTTTAAAATTGATGCTTTCGACGCCTGAAATTAGGAATGTAAAAGGGAAAACCAAGGAAATCATGGAGTTTAATAAGCCAGCTGTTCTGGTTTCGAGCAAGACTAAGTAATTTTGGATGAGCTTTTTCTACGAAACGATACATCCAGATGAATTCTTCGCTGGTTTCACTGGCCCTTTGTCTTCTGCCTCTTTTACTGGTTTGACTTCCTCTCCCCCAGTACCTGCGGCTGGTTTCTGCAAATCATAAAAGTTTTGTTATTCATCTTTTGTGGATGTGCAGGCTTCTTAGAGATAGTTCACAAAAAAAAAGTTCCTTTCTTGAGAACTGCTTCCTACCAATGGATTTGTTCATTTGTCATTTCTTTTTCAAAGCTTCCTAAAATTTCATTAGAATTATGTCTTCATTTCCTCAACGCACTCCTCTATCCCGTACTTGGTCCCTTTCCCCCATTCCCCAATCGTTTCTCACCTGAGGAGCGTGGGCCTTGGATACATCAAAAGCACCATAAGTGTCTCCAGACCATAATGGATGGGGGGAGGGGAGAGAATATTCTTGCGCACTTGCCAGGCCATATGTCGCCTTCATTTCCAACTCTGGGGCTTCCGGTGGAATCTTGTGGAAATATCTGATAAATTCAAGAAATTCTGCGTCACCCACCAATGTTCACATGTAAAGGGCTTACCAAACTCAAAGTGAAAACTATAAAGATAATAACAATAGTAATAATAATAATAATAATGGATATATAATAATAAAAAATAACAAGAATGCTAATAGCAATAACATTTTGTAGGATATTTAGTGGTTTTGTACCATTATGGAAACTAAGGTAAGGAATTGTTGTGTTACGTTGCGTGATGCTATCGGAGGTGCCCTACTCTTAAAATATCACCAACCCGGCCTACCAACTCCTGATTTTAAAAAGTTTTAACTAAGCTGAGTAAGAAGGAAACAACAGTTTGCTCAAAAAGCAAGACTTCCCGCCATTGTTAAATCTTTTTTATTCACTCTACATTTAAGTTTACATAAAGAAGGAAAAAGAGTTTGTCAACCCTTTCAGTCCCAGTTGTGTTGGTAAATTCACCCAACCAGAGACCATACCTTTAACTGAATAAATTAAAGAGAATTTTACTTTCCATCTTCAAAAGTTTGCTCTGTTTGATCAATTTTCGTTTTGTATATGTAACCTAAGGAGATGTATGACGTTGATAAGGGACTGAAAACGGTTAACTAGAGAAAGATTGAAACAAACGCACTACAACTTCTTCAACTATATATCCAAGATTCAGTCCACCATTAAATTGATAATTGATGTAGGTATCAACGTACTATTGGACATATCGAGCGAGCAGTTTGCGAAACGTATGTCAAACGGAAATACACAAGAACTTAATCAGTGACTCGGCTCCCTATGTGAGTCTCTGTAGCTCAGTGGCTAGAGCATCTGACCAGTAATCAGAGGGTTGCGGATTCGATTCCCGTCAGTGATTCAGAATTTTTTCTGAGCTTTCAACTTGTGAATCAATAACTTCTTCTTCAACTGCACTTTTACTTACATAAAACCATTCTCGTGGGTTGACTTATCCAGCCTTTTCTTAATTTGAGGCCCGATACGTCTGAAGAATGGGTGTTCCCAGGGTCTTGCAGTGGTACCAGGCCCCTTGGCAGCGGAGTACTGGCGACACAGCTCCTCTGATTGTTTATACACTACAAGTAATTACAAATACACCAAATATCAACATCACATACTTCCTTTCGAATGACACTTTTCTTAGCACCTGGAATGACCCATTTACTTCTTTCCTGAAGCTAAAGCTTACTCTAACCCTTACTCTACTCTTACCCGGGGGGAGGGACGAGGACTATTATTCCAGAAATTGGAGTTGATTCCAAAAACCTAAGACCTTAAGCAGTTTGTGGCATAAACACACTTCTGAGAACTCGGGACTGGTATCTGCGTATCCAAAGTCCTTGAGGCTCTGAGATGTAAATATCTTTAACTTCGAACTTCTTATGTCATTTCTTTTTGAACCCCACTGGACCACAGTTGAACCCCTAAATGAACCCCACTGGACCATGGATAACCACTAAATGGAGCCCCACTAGACCAAAGATAGCCCCTAAAAGAACCCGTCTGGACCACAGTCGAGCCCAAGAAGAACCCCACTGGACCATAGTTGAGCCCCTAATAGAACCCCACTTGAGCACAGTTGAGCCCCCGAAGAAACCAGCTGAACTTCAGTTGAGCCCAAAAATAACTCCACTTGACCACAATTGAGCCAAAGGAAAACCCAACTTGACCATAGTTGTGCCCTTGTTACACAACCCAAGTTGAGTCTCTACTGGACTCTGGTTTGGATCAAGAACAGTCCTAGTTTGACCCAGTTTGACTCAATTTTCACACAAAATTAACTTTGGTCAACATACAACCAGGGTGAGAAACAATATAGAATGAGATTTCTTCAACACCCTTATAATCCCCCAAGAAAGGACTTTTTATGGCTAAGCTTGAATGAGCACTCGAGCAAGTTGCAGGCATCCTTACTTTTCTCACTCTCCTGTAACGATCTTATTGCTTTGCCACACTCATCTTGGTCGAGCAAAAGCTCCCCATTGTAGCAATGTGCCTATAGATCAGAAAATAAAAAAATATAAACCAAACTTGTCCCAAAAACTAATGCAGACATAAAGTGTTGAAACTTGATCTTCTACCCTTATTTTTACAGAGAAATGTATAGGAAAAACATGGAAATGAGGCTGGATGGTCATTGATGCCTGTCTACCATAAATTTCATTGGAAAATTATCCAACTTTAAACCTTCATATCTCCGCATCAAATTGAGACAAACCTTTGTGAAACTTGCAATTGGTAGCTGTGCTAATATCATTGTGCTGAATTGACTCTGGGCTGAACATATTTGTACGCTTGAAGAAGAAATTATTGATTCACAAGTTGAAAGCTCAGAAAAAATTCCGAGTCACTGACAGACTTATGAATCAATAATTTCTTTTCAACTATACATCCAAGACTCACTCTACCATTAATATTTGTATGCTGTGCTTGGACTGGTGATCTATCTTAGTGTTCTCTTCAGAGTAGTAACAATTTTCAATTTTCTGCCATGTCAACAAACTCGGTTTCAGGCCCCCCATCTGTAAAAAAATAACTTTCTGCTGTTCCAAGAACTTTCATTGAGAAATTTAACTCAAATCTTTGCTTTTTTCTTTCACATGGTAAGACAAATAGAAATTATATGGGAATATGTTGCACTGGTTTGATGAAAAAACCTCATTAATTCAGAAATTCTCATTCAAAGCCTGGAACCCAGTTTGTTGCACTGACAATGAAAACTAGTAGTGTTCTGAAAAAATTTAACTTTGGGCTTCATCATCAGCCCAAGTTTGACATTAATTCATCCATAAGTTACGGATTTGCAGCAGATTTCAAAAAATTGAAAATCTGCCTTCAAACCTTGTGACATCATCAGTGAATACATTAAACATTTTAAAATATTCAGGGAAGGATAAAAGAGTTAAACAAAACTTTTTCACCACTATTCCTCAATTACAAAGATCTGTCTACTGAGATAACAAAATTTTTTTCTGTCATATTCACTTTATGACACAAGAGAATCCGGATCACAACTTACATATGCCATGTAAAAAGCTGCTTTGAGTTCCAAGTACTTCATCCATTTTCCAGCTTTTGCCTGGTCCACTGATTTCAAGGAATCACCTGGGATGCAATAACAAACACTTATTTGGTTAGATTAGTGTAGTAACTTATCTAAATCAATGTAATATCATCCAAAGCAAGCCTGTGAGGTTAAGGCTGTCAGGAGATTCACATACAACAACAAAAAAATGGAAACAATACAGCCACATAGGACTTTAAGATAAAACCATGGTATATAATTTAGAAACTTTAAACACCAAATATTTTATTCACTCAGGAAAAATAATTATAATATTAAAATGTATTTAACTTAATATTTAGCACAGTACTTTCCATTTTTAAGTTTTCTTAACAAGAAACTGGTAAATTAGATTCAGAGTTTTGCCACTCTAATTGAGGTGTTGCAGATTTTTTTATTTGTTCAAGTGACCAGTGTCAGGTCTTGAAGTTATACAAACACAATTTATAATAAGATGATTGTTCAAAATTCTCCTGACAGAGCAGTACAGGGACATTGTGCTACTCTGTTTTTACTCTGATTTTGCTCTTTTATTCAAAAAGTAAAATGAACAGAAAGTAAAAAGGATTTATTGACCCTTTCATGAGAAACAAAATGAAACAGGGTTTTCCTTTGATTGTTGGCAGCGCTGTGGTTGGCATGTTCGGCTCAGAATCTGAAGGTCGTGAGACTGAGTCCGGGCAGACCACTGTGATGTATCCATGAACAAGACACTTTACCCGACTTTGTTCCAGTCAACTCAGCTCTATAAGTGAGTACCAGTTCTGCTGGGAGCTATAACCTGCAATAGGTTAGTGTCCTGTCCAGGGGGAGTCAAAGATTCTCATCTGCTGAACACTATGAAAACCAGAGATAAGTGCCGGCCTAATGGACAAGTAGGCTTGAGAAAGGATTTAGCTTTTTTTAGCTTTCCTTTGATCAATTAATGCCATAGGTGATTTGATACATGTCTCCTGCAGTCAAATTTGATAATGATGCCAGTATCAACAGGAATAAATTCTGTAACAAGGGAAGAACAGTAAAAGCAAACATTATGAAGACATTAATTATTTTCTATGACAGAGCTTCTACTCTTTTGTTCATCATATTGTAACCTTACCAGCTGAGGTAAAAAGTTTGGAGGTCTCATTAGCCAGTGCAGATATCAGCGATGATTTGTGTTTCAACTCCACAGCCCTTGCAACTGTAACTACAGAATGAATTATACCCTTTCAGTATGAACATCACTGGATTGGAGGGATATACCTGGTTGTTGATTTAGTAACTAGAGTGCTATGATTGGACAGCACTTACTAGAAGATCATAATCTATCAACTAGCCTACTCTGGCTTAGGGTTCCTGCATTTTCCAACCCAGAAAATATAATACTTTTTACAAAACAGCTTAACCTGCTTTAAACGACTTCACATTGAAAGACTTAGTGCAAAATTGATGTAAGTGTCTTTAAAGGAATAACTTAATTCTCCCAATGGTTAAAAAGAGATAACTGGGATAATGTAGGGAGAGTTGACAATTTCATCAAAAGTCACATGGTTTTGCACTAGACTCTTCAATTCTACTACAATACATGTTTTGGTTGAGAGTTAAAAATATGAGTTAGTTTTCTCACCTTTTAAACAAAGAAACTAATGCAGTGTTTTCAAAATAAGCCGTCGGCCGTCGCATCCTTCAGCAACTCTGCTTTTTGTGACGCCAACTTTTTTGTCATTTTAAATATTTGTTAGAAAAAGAAAAACTCTAAGGCAAAGTGGATAATAAAAAGTTTTTTGCAACACCTACTTATGTTTCTCCAACGCCTACTTTCACGTCTAGGGAAAACACTGTAATGGGGAGCACTCCCCCATAGAGCATGTCCCCCTGACCAGTGACAACAATTCATTTTACCTTCTTGTGCTTCTGCCACACACTGCATGTGATAAGCTTCAATAACTCGTTTGTCTGTGTCAGCTCCTTTCTCAGCTGAAGTTTCTCCCAGTCTTGACAACAGGTTATCCTGTATTAGTAAAATATCAGCAGTTATTGTTGAAGCCCCTCAGAGAACTCTAAAAAAAATTAGCTTAGTTCTATTCTATATGCTGTAGTGTTGAAGATGATAGCAAGTGACCAGCTTGATGCATTTGACAATTGTGTTCACTTGTGCTGTATATATATGCTGTTGATCATTTATCACTGATCACCATCTGTGACACCATCCTCATCGATCATTATACACTGCTAAAATCTTCTAGCTAGATAAATCCATACCCAGGTTCTTATGTTTTATGAACAGTTTACTTTTTGTGTTCATTAGTTTACTAATCAATTAATCTAACTCCATTCTCTCATAATAAAGTCTAATTTTTCATGTGTTATGAAAGAAAAAAGTGTTAATAAATAATGGCTGGGTGAATGAAGTCAAAACAATGGCATTTTTAAGAAACCCATACCATTCTCTTAAATCGACTGAATACCCGATATGGCATCAAGGGAAATGCTCTTCATTGGCTCAAGTCCTATC
>JAOBAT010126820.1:0-12814 GCA_026413305.1 Hydrozoanthus tunicans
GGGGGGGAAGGTCGTTTCACAGAGTAACTGTGGTATTTCAGCAACTTTTAAAACTTGTAACCCAAATTACACTCACAATGACGAGCATAATAATGATAATAATAATAATAATAATAATAATAATAATAATAATAATAATAATAATAATATACTAACCTTAACTTAAATGCAAGTCTTTCATTTCCATGCCTGTTTATACAGAACAAGAGAACTTTGATGTTGAGGATTTGATGCACGTATGTTAAACGCTTTATAGAATCGTGTTCGTCAATGTTGTTACATGGTAGTGCACCACTTTAGGTTAATTTATATGAGGTATCTATGTATGTATTCGTATGTGCTAGGAGCTGAAACAGTTTTAAGGGTCTTCGTTATTATTCATCGACGCACTATTTTGTGCATTTAAATTGTAAAGCAAAAGATAACCAAACGGACAAAGTATATACAAAGCCTATTATAAGCCTTATATTGTTATTAACATCACCAGCAATATTTTTGTTATCATTACAGATTAACATCGGTGTCTGAAAAGAAGACATCACGTTGTGAACGCAACGCGAAAACATCAAAATCCCGTCCTGAAACACAACACGACGCGCAGCTGCGCGTGCGCACATACACAGAAATCACATTGTCGTCGCGTTGTTTTATGCTAAAATTATCTGATACTGTTATTAGTATAATGTCAAAACTATTACTACTACTGTTATTAATAGTGAATATTGCAATCATAAGTGAATTACAACAGTTTAACTTACTTCTGTTCTTGGACCCAGTTTGTAACGTTTTCTACGACCAGTTCGCTCTCCCTGTGCAACCTATCGCCATTCGAGCGAGCCTCCTCGAGAGACACTCGAAGAGTTTGAAGCTCTTCCAGGCAGCTCTGGTGCTGTTGCCTGGTTACACGCAGTTCAGCTTTCACCTTATCACCCTAGAAACACAACAGCATCCTTAACACTCTAACTTCAAGCTAGTTTATCAACGTTTAGCACCTCCTTAGTAAATTAATCAAACATTGTACACGACATTGGTAATGAGAAACCAAAGCAGGCCACTAAAATTGAAACATGAAAAAAAATTGTTTGACGTGTTTAGCACTGTTGTCTAGCAATGAACGTAATTCTCAAATAAACTTTGACAAACAAAGCACACTTTGAATTTTGACAAGCACTGTCTCGGCATAGCTATGCCTTTGTCGGTGTTAAGAAAAAAAACATTGGTTAAGATTTACCACTTATTAACCGAGAGTGAGGTTATTACAGGTAAGTATCAGACCGAGGCCTTGATGTATGTACTGACTGGGCGATAGGGAAGTAAATATTGCAAGGCTATGGTCTCAGATTTCCTTGTAATAACGCACACTCGAGGTCAATACGTTACTTATTATATGACATTTTTTGTCGAGACAATAAACATTTCATAATGACCGCCATTACAAAAACTCTTGCCTGCTCAGCAACCAATCACAGCGCTGGTAATGATATTATAACCCGATATAATTCAAAATAAGTTTAGGTTCGGGAACAATATAAATTAGAAGCGCTACGGTAGATTTCACGCCACATAGGATGTAAGTTTTGACTGAAGAGTGGTTAAGAAATTGCGATTTAAAGCTGAAATACTAGACTAGCGCGGGTTGTATTATCTAATGTATCAACACCTCTTGCGTGTGTAGAAGACACACAACTTTACGTGAATCAAGGTGTTAGGTCAAACTATTTGGGCAGAGAGAAAGTCACCGTACCTCATCCTGAACGAGGCGTTGTTTCTCTTGTAAAGTGGCCAGTTCAACCTTGAGAAGAACGATCTGCTCATCTCGACGGCCTGCCTCCTGCACGTGCCTTTGGACTTTGTCCTGCGACATCGACAGCTGGTTCTTCAGGTCGTCAACATTCCGTGTCAGCTGTTGTTTCTACCAAGTCAAACCATTTTTTTGGCGCTTATTAGTAAACAGGAAAACTAACTTCGGATGCACTGTAGATCACCTATGCTGCGAGCTTGATTAAACGTTATTAGTAGACGAACAGCCACTATGTACAGAAACTAGTAATAAAGTCAATACAATTATCATTAATAGTAGCTGTATTACTCTTACTACTATCATTATCATTACCATTATTGTTCTTATTTTTATCACTCATTCTTCTTATCACTGTTATAATTGTTCTCACTAATTTATTATTTTTTTCTTACTCTTAAAGACCAAATACACCTCATTATAAACTTCACGTGTATGCAGGGTAGGCTCGCATGGAAAGATCTCTCGCTGCTAAGATCTCTCGTGAAGCCCCTGGTTCGATCCCAGGCCTTGCCGATTAATGATTGAATATTTGTGCGACCTGCTTTCGCACATCGTCAGCAGATATAGACGGTAAGTTGATGTTTTAGTCTCCTCAACACTATCCTAAAGACTTAAAACAACCCAAACACCACTCGAGAGAGATTGCGAGCGGGCATTTGGTTGCAAATGGCAAAGAAGAGTCACCTAGTGGAATGTCAAATGCTTCTACTATAATTATTGTTAACAATAATAGTAATAATAATAATATTAATACAAAAATCAAAAACATGTAGTAACAACTCTCTCTAGGGGATTTTCAATGTCATAGTTGTAAATAATTGTAAATGTGGTTGTTGTTAATTTCTTTCATTTATTATCATCATCATTATTCTTATTGTTTCGATAACACTATGCAGTCCTGTTATTTATATAACTGCCAGATGTTGACTCAGAACCAACCTCATCTTCGGAATGCTTGTTTTTTTCTTGAACCTTTTTTGTGTCCGTTCGCGTTTTTCTCAGCCTCTCGTCGAGAGTCTTGATCTGATTAGCAGACGAAAAACAAGGCTGCTCAATATGCGGGGCTTAAACTAAACTGCTAAGAAAAAATAGTAATAACAGTAATTATCTTTATTAGGACTCCAAGAAGGTTTTTCAGGCCAAAACTACAAATATAATCTAAACATCGACTACACGTCCTATTTATTTACATGAATTAGGGTTGGAGTAAGGCAATTTAGGTTCGAGGTAGGGGTAGATGGATAGTTTCCACGAACCTAGTTTGATCCATAGAACCGCTTACCTGATCTTCTAACGCTTGTTTCTGTTGTCTCGTTGTTGCTAAGTCTGTTTTCACGTTTGCGAGTTGCTTCGATCGCTCTGCGAGCTAAAATAAAAGAAGGTTTCCATCAATGAGAAGCAAAGTTTCTAATCGTGTCTCAGCACCATGGTAATCTAATCGAGTCCAATGCCAATCATTGACCCCAAAAATGACCAATGTGCGGTTTAATACCAACAAAAACAGCCCGATGCAGTTAACAACCCCGTACTCTCCCAAACAACACCAAACGCATCATCCAGTTGAACAGTCGAACCCCGGTAATTCGACTTCCCCGCTTATTCAATAAAAACTGTAACTTCCAGGGGATTTTATCTTACATACAAAATCAGCATCACTCAACTCGGCAGTTATTCGAACAAAATTCCCAGGTCTTGGTCTTAGAAATAAAATCGGTTAATTCAAACTCGCTTAGTTTCGAACAAAACCCACTTTCTTCAGGATTTGGGCAGCTGTAGCTGTTTTCGGTTTTATAACGGGGTTCGAATTAACGGGGTTATGGTGTAGAACGAGACACGTGGCTCCGGGCGTATCGCCGCTGTCCAGTGGTAAACAATAACAACACCTCACCTGCTCCATCGACTCTTTGTGGTTACCATGAGCGTTTGCTAGCTGGACCTTTAGGTTTTGCGCACTCGTGTCCAGGTGACTGATCTGTAAGTGAAAGCAGTAGGGCTTAGCTAATGTTCTAGTGCCAGTCTTCATTCTAATCAACATCTAAACGCAATGACGGCTGGAAACAGTTTTTCACTGTTTACTCTGCTTAAAGGATTTTTAAAATACTCGCAATATCTAAAACACGGCCTTGTACACCTTTGACATACCTGCGCTTTAGACTGCCTGTGACTCTCCTGCGCATGCTCGAAATCAGTTTGAAGCTGATGAAGAGTTTCCTCGTATCTCTTGATCTGCAAAACATCAGACTTCGATCCGTTACAATGAACTAAGATGATATTACCCAAACACTAAGACAAAAACATCAGAGAATTTTCACATAGGGTTTACTTTGATTGGTTAAGATTGTATATAGTATCATGAAAATATTTACAGATCGATAATGTACTTAGAAGGTTTTGTTCGAACTAGCAGTTAGGTTTCTTACAAAACAATTGAACTTTACAAAAAAAGGATATCTTTGATGTGGTCAAAACAATAAATTGCTTCTCAACAAATGGTATTCTTCTCATTTTTAGCTTGTTCCCATTTTCCCGTCCAACTCTTTTTGTTTCAATTATTTCTCTCTTTCCATCATTTTCCTACCTTATCAACTACTTGCCTGTATTTCATTTCTTCCCTCTTACCCCATGCTTCCCTTTCTTCTCATACTTCTTCCCCTCTTTTCCCAAATCTTGCTGCTTTCTCCCTTCCCTCCCTTTCTTCCATCCAGTCACTCTCTTTCCCTCTCTTCTTACATTCCCAAGACTGAAACTATTTACTCACCTCGTTAGAATGGTGTTTAATTTTCTTTTGAGCGGAGCTCAGGTCAGTTCGTAGAACTCGAATATCTGCGTCGCGTGATGAAATCTAGAGCAGAAATTTGATACCTTGCTATTGTTGGTAACTTGACTCAACGGTACAGTCTTGGTAATAGTTTTTGTTACCATTAGTCCACTGTTGTTAACTATACTTTTAACCTACCTATTGTTTATGGTCTAGGTGTTAAAGAGTAAAATGATGTAGAACATATATATAGTTGTAAAGCGCTGCTGGATTTATAGTAGAAGCAGTGCTATTCAAATATCTTAATATTATTATTATTATTATTATTATTATTGTTATTATTATTATCATCATTATTATCATGATCATTATTAATATTATTATTATCACTATTACTATTTTTATTATTATTATTATTATTATTATTATTATTATTATTATTATTATTATTATTATTATTGATAGGTAAGGTAGCGCAAGTAAAGATAGTAATGTTCAGCAGTAGACAGATGAAGGAAAGATATAAACCTCCTCCACGATATTTCTATTCTTTTCCATAACTCCTCCAAGTTCCTCACGCATCTGGCCAATCATCTTGTCTTTGTCGCGAACCTATTCGACGAGACAAGGCAAGAACTCAGTTAAGCGTTCCCACTTTATCATCAACCTGTATATTAGACAAGGCAACGGGCCAGCAAACAACAGCTGTACGTGTCTTAGTTCCCAGCCAGAAATCCTCACAACCGATGTATTGGCCACACAATTTCACGCGCAGGGATTATCAGAGTTGCTGATAACTACAGGTTCGTTTAATATTTAATACTGGGACAAATAAGAGATATTTGAAATGTGCCTTTGCTATAGTTTTGACTCAAGGAGCCACGGGAGAACAGACAGTAGGACTCAAGATTAACTTGCAAGCCTGCCACCCGGGACCTAAGGTTTTAACGTCTTTATCCGAGAAGACACGAAGGCTTAACCGTTTACAGATGTTAGAGCAAAGGTAGCATTAAGTTGTTTTAAAACCCTGAGTCAGGCCTCACGCACGACAGACTGGGATAGCCAGGTAGAGCTCCTTGCCAAAGACGGGTTAAGAAATAAGTCTGCTCACCAAGTCCTTCATGTCTGCTTGTTGCTGGACGTAGCTTGATATCTTGTGTTCTTGTTCCTCCATCACACCTTGGCAATGGCGAATCTAGTTTTCAAACAACATGAAGGACATTTGGTTAAGAGGGTGAATCAAAATTACACAACCTATGTCTGAGTAAATCATAGAAGATAAAAAGATTTGTGGATAAATACACTCGCTAAAAAAAGACCTATTTTTAATTTATGTTTTGTTGATAAACTGACCACTGGGGCTGAGGATGCTACTTACATGTTTCTGCGCCTCCTGCATCTGATTCTTCATCTGAGACATCCTGGTTTCAAGCTCTCGGTTGGATTGTAGCTCTTCTGACAACTGCCGTAGTAAACAGAACAGCAATCAGCTGAAATGTTATATACAGCAGCTACGAATTTAGCATATTACTCACAATAATATATCTTCCTCATCTTTGCAGAAAATGATTTAGGAATGGCTTTTTTTAGCTTTGAGTGCAACTTCGATCTCATTACAGTAATTGTTCAGACAACTGTTTCTCTGTCACTGCTTTCAATATTAATTGTCACAGTAACGCTTTACCAACAGATTTGTTTAAAAAAAGTCGATCTACATTTTTACAGTGCTATAGAACTGCAAATCAATACAGAAGTGCTTCTGCCGCACAAACTTTGAAACTAGCTTTCTTCCAATAACAATCGTTCAGAACTGTTTTCAACTCCCGAGTTTTATGCCTCGTTTTTCCTTAATTGCCATTTTCAACAAGTCAGCTTTTTTGACACTTGTAAACAAAATCATTGGTTCGTTCTTTCATTTATAATCCAAGTCTGCAGGTTGATAAATTTGATAACTGTAAGGTTACTGAGAGGGATGGGGAAGTGTGAGGGGGTTGATACGCACCTGCTCACTTATGATCTTGGCTTCCTTTTGTGCAACCTCGAGGTCAAGTTCCAGCCTCCTCGATTTCTCTTCGTACGCTTGAGCCTGAGGCAGGAGTAAGCAGTTAATGCACAGGTGACAAAAGGTATCGCTCCAGACTGTTATCTAAACCAAATAAGATGAAAACAATAACAAACCTCCTCAAGTGCTGACTGATGTCTCTGCTGGGAAACCTTGAGGTCAGCTTTCAGTTGTTCAAGGTACACCTCTAGCTCGTTTACCTGAGGACAAATACAAATCACTGCTTTAAAGACCTAGGGTAACAAGAGAATAAAAGCAAACTTTATTTGACCAAAATAACTTCCTTTTTAACGTCTGTTCCACAGTTTGAAACGCAACTAAAATAATATGTGGAATGCGGGATCAGTGTCGACTTCTTTGAACTACTCAACTTACCAAACAGTAAGACAAGAACAAGAAAGGGATTTTATACCACAATAACAACTCACTCAGCCATACCTGAAGATTTTGTTTTTCTTGTTGTTCATTTGTGTTGTTAAGTTCTAGTTGAAGTCTTCGGTTGGCTTTCTCCATCTTTACTACCTGAAAGTAAATCACAAAAACGGTTGGTGCAGAGTTGGTCCTAGTAATCGCTGGGGAGACCATATTCTTACCTTGTAGATTTTGGTGCTAAGCTGGTTCTAGAAATCATTGGGGAGACCATATTCTTACCTTGTAGATATGATGCTAAGCTGGTTCTAGTAATCGCTGGGGAGACCATATTCTTACCTTGTAGATATGATGCTAAGCTGGTTCTATCAATCGCTGGGGAGACCGTATTCTTACCTTGTAAATTTGGTGCTAAGCTGGTTCTATCAATCGCTGGGGAGACCATATTCTTATCTAGTAAATTTGGTGCTTAGCTAGTTCTAGTAATCGCTGGGGAGACCATATTCTTACCTTGTAAATTTGGTGCTAAGCTGGTTCTAGTAATCGCTGGGGAGATCCTATTCTTACCTTGTAGATATGATGCTAAATTAGTTCTAGTAATCGCTGAGGAGACCATATTCTTACCTTGTAGATTTGGTGCTAAGCTGGTTCTAGTAATCGCTGGGGAGGACGTTTTCTTACCTCGGAGACTCTCGCGCTAAGCTGGTCCTGAGTGGTCGACAAGCTCTGTTCCATGAGGACAAGACGTTCCTCGCAGTGAGCAAGCTGTTAAGGAAAATTATGTGGAAGGCACCGTTACCTTGGCTTTATCCCATCAAGAAACATTTTAACCAGGTCCCACAATCAAACTGCCTAATTCCCTGACACTTAAACACAATCGAGACATTCGAGAGGATTTTTTTGTTTGTTTTCGTTAACTGGAGATATGCAAGTCGTTTCTCAAAGTTTATAGTGCTGGCAAGATAACCCAAAAACTCCCTAAGAACCAAAATCATAATCTAAAAACTAATTGGTTTGTGAGCAAAAACACAACATAATTTGGAAGCGGCCAATAAATCACATGTAGTAACAGATGTTTCATTGCTTGAAATTGTTTTCTTAGACGTAACAGTTCAATTACAGCACTGCTACAAAAAGCTTCTATTTACATCCCATTACACTTTAGCAAAATTCTGCGTCTCTTTCTTCTAATACAATGGATTATTTTAATCACTCTGAGAGGAAGTGCCACGAGTTAACTTGAGGAAATCCACGGTTTCATTAAAAGTGCATCTTCTTATTTAGTTACTGCAATCTCTTGACAAAGAACGACACAACTGAACTCTCTTCCTATTCCGGAACGGCGCATCTTAATGCTTCAATGATGTTTGTGGCTGCTAGATATTGTATAACTTCGTTCTTAGCCTTAGTAAAAACAGACATACCTCTTGTGCCGTGTCGCGATGTTGAGATCTTAGATTAGTCACGTCGTTATCTAACTTGGTCACTTGCAACTTGAGGGTGTTATTCTAGAGAAAAGGGCACATTGCGAGACGAGATTATTCGATATATACGTACATTTATCTATTTATACACACTAGCCAAGCTCAACAGACATCAATAATACATAAACGTTGCTGGTTTTCAGTTGGGGCGTTTCTTTTGAGAAGCTGTTCCACCGCTATATCAAAAGCTAGATCTTATGAAATTTGTCCTTGGCCTAGAAAATGCTGGAGCTGTAACACAATTTCTGAAGTTAAGATTTTTGGGGCAGTCTATCAGCTTGTAAATCGTTTTTTTTTTTTTGGCACCATTTAGAATGGAATAAAGTAAGACGCTGCTTTCGTTTCATATGCTCATTCAATAATTCGATTAAACTCAAATTTCGGCAGGAAAAGGATGAAGCTACGCAGACTGATATTCTGCAAACCAACATACCTCGTTTCCTAGTTTCTTGTGCTCAACCCTGATACTCGCCAACTGATCACTAAGATCGTGAATGGTTTGTTCACAGGTATACAACTACGGAAAAAACAAACGATAAACATTCATATAAGAATAATCTAAATAGTAAAACTTCAGAATGATTAAATTCTCGATAAGCAAGTAAACCCTCAGACATTAGCTTAACTCAGAAAAAAAGTCCGAAAAACCAATAACCTTCTGACTATGGGTCAGACGCTCTTATCTACTGAGATACAGAAACCCACGATCCTCTGATTACCGCGGTCATACACTCTAACCCAACGAACTCAGTTCAGCAAATCATGATAACATACCCCACTTAACTTGGCTCTTGAAGATTTAGGGCTTAAAATCTTGAACAAATCTTAGTTAAAAGAGGCTAAAGACCAGCTTCATAAATTTTGCTACTATTCATCTTAAAAAATTGGAACTTGAAAGAAAACAAGACAAGTACCTCGTCTGCCTTGTCACGCAGCTCCTGCTCCTTTGCAGTGACCGTGCTTCGTGTGGCAGCAAGATTTTCATTCAGCTGCGAAATCTGCAAAGAAGGTAGTTTCAAGAAAACAAGATCATCAGAAAAGACTGTATGTTACTAATACTAATGCGGCTTTAGGCAATTACAACGAACCTACTGACAGCGTGGCCGCGGATCAGTTGCAGGCACGCTTATCTACTTCATTGTAACTTTTCAATTAGAACTTTTAAGCCCTTTAATACAGCGCTATTAACAGGAGAGACGTCGATAAGCTTAAAAAATACCGTAAATCAACAGGAATTCCCTCCCTGAATAACAACGGACCTCAATGATTGTGTAAATTGGACTACGGTTCGCTGCTACTACCACCGCTGATCCCATCATCATCACCATTATTATTATTGTAATTACATTACTATCCTTATAATTGTCGTTATATCATCATCACTACTATCCTTATCATATTTGTATATATGGTATACCATCATAATTGTCTTTGTCATTACATCATCATCATCATCACTGTCCTTATCATTACCAACTAGGTACCATTAGGGGGGCCAAACAGTATTTTCTCTATTGGTTTATTTTGGGGTTTCCTTGCCACGTACATTTTTATAGTAAAGAGGTGTTATGCAATGGACAACGTTTATGGTGAAACCAAAATAGACTAAATTGAACCATCATGATTATCATCGTCATAGTATAGTTATCATCATCATCATCACATTCATCATCGGTACTATCTCTAACATGGTCTTACTATTAGCAGCATACTTTCGTACCTCCAGTGAGTAGGTCTTGTTACTGCTCTGGGCCCCGGCCAGATCAAGCTCCAACTGTCTGATAAGTTCTTCATTTTTCATAATCTGAACAAACAAACACTTTCTTCAGATATTTGACAATGAATATTTGATTTCACAACAACAGCAAAACAGATTCTTTGAGCTTATTTCCCATGGAAAAACGACATAAAAATCAATACACGTAAAGAAACAAGAGTGGTCGAAGAGGACGAAAAAAAGTGTAGTTTTTACAAACCATACAACAGGCAAAATAGCAAACATAATTATCAGTCCAGTTACCAAACTCACTGCTCTCAGAAAACCTCGCTGCTCTCAGTTAATGTAAGTTTTTATGCTAGAGTTCTACTCTACGTAATCAATCAGTTCATTTAGACACGCAACACCAGGAGTTCATAAGTTCTCGTTTAAAGATGTGCTTGTATGTTGAAGGGCAGACCACGACACTTGTAAGAAACCTTGAACTTATTAATTCCCCCGCTGGAAGACGAGAGACTTAACGTTCCTGTCCACGGACGGTGTGGCGAAAGGAGGCCGCATAAATGTTCAACCCTCGGCAAAGCAGGGGGTCGAACCCGGGGCCGCAAGCTTGGGAGCCAGCGGTCCTACCAGCTGAGCCAAGCTGGCACAAAATGAAGTATACCTATCAACTCAGCTCATAGTATCTAGCTAACAAACCTTTTTCTTTGTGTACCTCAGCTATTGGCCTTTTCATAACACCAGTTTTCTTAAGCTTCGTTTTCTACACTAATTTGTCATTTACCAATTTTAGACTGTCGATAAGAATGTTCTGCTCATGAAAGCGGCTCCTACAAACAAGTATTTACCTCATTTCTATGGCGCTGTTTCACATTTGTTATGTCCTTCTGAAGTTGCTGGATTGCTTGCTCACTGCGACTGATCTGTTTTGAGGAGATAACTCACATTATACTGAAGCGTGCACAGAGAAACTCTGTAACCTGATAGAGAGTATCGAACTGCATAGTCGATCTTTCTGAAAAATTTTGTAGCATATCCTGAAAGGTTTGAACCATTCCTCGAATTTGACACTTTGACACTTCGCTCCTTAAAATTTTGAAACAGCTCCTAAAAAGTGGAAAGACTTTTACCTTATTTGGGAGTGAGGACTTACTTGGTGTGACGCCTTGCGTCTTTCCTCTTTAACCTGGCTAAGTTCAGATTCCATGTCCTGCATTCGCTCCTCGTAATACGTTACCTACGTTGTAAAACAAGGAAAAAAAACTATGTTGCAACATTGTGTTCAAATAACTCTTAAGTTCACTGTCCGAAAGTAAGTATACTTAATGGTAAATATGTTTGGAGTATCTTTACCACTTGCCCATGCATGAAAGGCAATCAAATACAAATAATATTTGAAGTCAAACACGAAAATGTTATAGGATGTTTGATTACCTGTTGGACTCGCTGCGCGTGTTGCTCCTTCTCGGATAACAAATCATTTTGAAGCAGTCGCACTTTCGTTTCCTTTTCGGCGATCTGAATCCAACATAAAGCAAATTTAACAATAATTTCCTTTCTCGAAACCTACACTTCTTCTAGAAGCGCCCATTATCAGTTACCTTCATGTATACTACTGCTTTAAATAGAACACTTCAAACAGAAAACTTAAAGAGCGCACCAAAAGTGATTATTTGTCACGGCAAACAAAGCCGACAATACCTTTGGGGATTATTTTTCTTTCTTCTCTTTTTTCCCGGATCAAAGAAATACTACAAAACTAACTAAATCAGCTCACTGTTTTCAGTCACAGACCGTCAGAATTGTACGCAAATCTTCTTCTTGAACATGTTTTAAACATTACAGCTAAATCGTTTTAATAATAACATATAAATACAACGGAACACAAAAAGTGCTCGTTTAGAAAAGAAACAATAGCCAAAAGAGAAATCACGAACCACAATTTAGCAACAGGCAAAAAAGATTCACAAACAAACATCAAAAACGTATTTTCTTACTTCATCCAAGGACTTCTGATGTCTTTCTTTCGATAAACTGAGGTCTTCTTGAAGAACACGAATTTTCTCTTCCTGTGATATTCCCTATTAATGGTGGACAAAGAAAAAATCCTTCAAACAATTTTGCAAGAGTGGCACGGTACATAAATATTCATGTCATATATTTCCATATGTTTCGGCAGCTGAACGCCCTTGACAATGAAAACGAAGCAATCCTTAATTTATTTTTCTGAGGGCGATAAGAATGCATATTAATATAGAATGTGTTGTGTCTCCTTCCTTCGCTGAGTACGACCCCGCACGCGCCGCGAGTAGGGAATCACTGATGTATGCACACACAACAAGTCACGGTATTCATCCACGTTAGGCCCGCATTCTTGAACATAATGAACACAATCACCGCCGTAGAATATTCTTACAGTCTCTGCATTCCAGTTTGGCTAAGAATTGTGTGAATGAAAGGGTTGAATTTCGATGAACACACATCCCACTCTTGAAGATACTTTTGAAGTTTAAACTGAGAACTTTTTAACAGATCGGTTTATTTTTAAACAAATACGACAACTTTGATTTTGGCAGACATGTTTCGGCAGCATCTTCTGCCTTCGTCAGTGCTTTAATGAATT
>JAOBAT010126831.1:0-12814 GCA_026413305.1 Hydrozoanthus tunicans
GGTGGGAGGGGGTACTTGGCCTAGACTAAACCTGACCCTGAACCTAATTTTTCCAAGACAGAAAAATCTTGGAAATCTATACCCTATCAAAACAAATAGAGAAAAACAGTACATCCTATTCAAGACTGAAGGCTAAAATGTGTACCCAATACAAGACATTCATCGTTACTCTTGTATTAAAATTCATTGTAAATAACAAAAGTGATGAAAAAATAACAATCTATAATAGGCAAAACACAAAGCACGACATTCTCCAAGTGCTTTAGAACTATGGTATCATCAACCCTACTATGAAATTCGAAACCCAGGCAAAGCAATACTGAGAGCAGCTGTTTAGTGTTTTTCTTTTCTCAGGTTTATTTTCGTTATCTCAAATGGTGTCAAACATCGTTACCTTGTATAGAATATGAACTCTGTTTAAGACAGCTTGAGTGGCATTGTACGCTCTGTCTAATACAAGGATCTGGGATACCATTCCCTGGCGGGCAGCACGTCCCAGACTTTTTCACCAAGCTTTGCTGGGATGCCTACAGCTCCAATAATCCTTCTGATCACCGAGGATTTGTACACTGCAAATCCAGGATAGGTGAAGACCTCTAGTTAACTGATCATTTGGTGATCTACAATGGTTACTGACGGAACACCCTGATCCAGGGTCACCTCTAGCTATTTAACGAGTCATTTAGTGTCATTAAAAAGTGGTTGGTGAACAAAGCCAATCTGCGGTATGCGCTCTTGGAATAATTGTTTTAATTACTCTTTCGAAGTTTAACTCAATGCATACAAAAGAATATTAAAATCGCCACCACTTATGAAAAAAAGCTGTGGGACAAGGCTTTAATAAAAAATTACAAAATACTACCACCCCCCCCCCCCAAAAAAAAATGAAGCAATGTACCTAGTATGGAGATTAGTTCCTTCTGGTCACGAGCTCAAAGTAAACCTAAACAATTCTTTATAGACCTGAGGCCACACACAAGCTGTGTTGCTTTAGTTAAACCACATATTTACTGGTTACAAGGGAAAAATGGACAACTAACTTACTAAGATATCGAACTGGCCATCTGTACACTGTACACAAATATGAGTAAAAAATGCAAATGCTAAAGCTTTTGTCTTGAACAACAAGAGTGTGAGAAGGAACTAAAGCTCTTTTAGGGTTATTACTAACTAGTCACATTAGCTTACACTGGGTACTAAGATCTGAGAGGGGTAGGGAAGACCGAGAAAGTCATTTCGAATGCCATCTCAAATTCCACTGCACAAGCCAAGGAAGATATGTCTGTATGTAGGCTATGCTTTATCAAAGTGGCTAGTATAGTTCAGCAAATCAACAAACTACACCCTCCAGGAGAAACATTGAATCAAATACATCCGCCAAACCTCGCATCGAATATCTCGAGGATTGGCGCCCTGACGCCATCAGACTTGTCGACAGTTCGCATTAACTTGCCATCTCGATATCTAGCAGTATCCGACAGTCTTTCACGTTTATGAGTTTTATGTCCATTCTCCGTTACAATTTATGTTATCCCACCATCAATGTCATGACCAAGGCGTTATTTTCCGCTTGTATTTAGTTATAAAATCAACTTTCTGTTTCATTTCGTTGTTGTACAATCGGATCGAGTTTTCATACTTGATTCTTCGTCGTTTTATTGTTGGTTTCTCATAGTACCGGTTGAGATTGATAGCTTTTGTTTGCCCCTCTTCTATCATAATCCGAGACAGAGCCTGTATCGATGCATTTACGCCTCTCTCCCCAACCATGATAGTACGTGCAAGGAACCGACGGTGCGCCATTTTGAGTTTCTAGCCCCTTCCCAGAACTCATAGCGATTTTTAAACTTCTTTACAACAAATCCGCGTTCCAACAGATCGCGGGCCCTTTTCTGGCTGGCAAAGATGGTGGTGAGTCGGACGTATTTGTTTTCATTAGTGTTGTTTGAATTTTTGGGGATATGGAGTTTATTTTCGATAGATTTATGTATGCTAGAAAGAGTTTATTTTGCCAAGATGCTGTTAAAATGCCAACAGGATGAAACATTGCTTTCTTATTAAAACACGTCGAGAGGATCGCTTCTTTGTCGGCAGTCAAGACTAGACGTGTCGAACTCGTCACGAAGTCAGTTAAAATTGATAGATTACTGTTATTGCCTTAACTCAGTTTTTCATTCAAAAACTTTTTCCAGTGGAAGAGCAGCGTGTCTCTTCTTTTGGAAGTGCTTTATTCACAATTTTTTAGCGACTTTGTTCTCGTATTCAGAAACGTCTTTGTTGTTTTCTTTCAAGTAAATTCTTTATTTACAAGTCTGCAGAGACTTATGTGTTTTTGTTTTTCTTTCCACCTCCAGCGTATTGGCTTGCAGTTTAAGGCCAATTTAGAAAACGTTACCAAATTAAGACCGGATGGCGAAGATTTTCGATGGTATTTAATGGTGAGTTGAATGTACTTTTTTTCTTTTACGCCGTACAGTAGTAGAATTACTTTTATATTTATTTTTTTATACTAAAAGTTCAATCCAAATATAAGGCTAGCTTTCCGAGAATTTACCAAGCGCTTGGTGTACACCCGATGGCTTGTTAAAGCAAGATATTCATGTTTCAGTCATATTTTAAGGAGTTCATGCAGCAACAGTTCATACATGTTTTTGTATTAATGCTTTGAAACTGATGCCACAACTTTTTGAAAGGCAACAAACTTAAAAGTACCTTTAGTCAATCAGTTCAACTTGTCCTTGTTTATGGTATTTTCCATGACAATTTAACAAAGATCTTTTTGTTACATTCTCTTGATAACTTTAAAGTTTTGGTTAAAATACATGATTGGCAAACATTTCTCTACTTATATCTGAAAATTGATGGTTTTTAGATTCAGACTTTGTGCTATTTAGGTGTTTCTGTGATTGGTTATAACCGAGTTTGAGGTCTGTCTGGGAAAATACTTGTGCGATGTCTTCTACTGTTAGTAGCATAATGAGCTCTTTGCGAAAAACCAAGGGCAAATAATTTTGACCAATCATTTTGCAGGATTTGGTTTGGCCCTAGATTTGCAATGTAATAACAATGAATATCAACATTTGCATTGTTATTACTAAGTAAATGCAAAAGCTACATTAATTTTAACTAGAAGTATGTTTTTTTCTTCAATAATCTATACAAAGCATATTAACTTATTTTAGAATTTTAAGAAGTAAAAAAGAGTTGAAAATCTTTCTCTTTTAGTTAAAATGCCTTAATTGTGGTGAAGCAACAAAGACTTGGATTTACCTGTGTTTGTTGGTAGGTGAACAGTATTTAAAAGCAATTAAGACGATCATTGACTTGATAAATACCTATTGAAACAGCCTTCCAGTTAGTTTTTAGTTAACTCACTGAAACTTTTGAGTCTAATTTAAACTTTGATAGACATGATCATATAACATCAGATCATTTATAACAATATTTAGGTCAAAACTAGCAGGTAACTTGTCTGCAGAATTTTCAGATATTTGAATAGAGTTCTCAAGTGTCATTTGCATTTCAATGTAAACTAACACTTTCACAAGTACTTCTCATGCATAAGCACTCTTTTAGAAGGTATCTCCACTGTTATAATAAGTAAAAGCATAGTTGGCAATTTGAGAAACTGTCAAAAATCCAAAAATTTCCAGAGAGCATGCATATGCCTGGGACCCTCCCCCATTCCTTCAAAAGAAAACTTTTACATTCTCACTGCTTATATCAAAGCTCCCATTCATGTCAAAAATCTTTGATTTATTATAATCATAATCATAAACTTGACAATGAATTTATATTGCATTCATCCCAAGTGGTAATATATATTAGCCATCCTATAGAACCTTCTTGACACTCCGAATAAATTTAAACTAGAACTTATTCTTTGACTCTTTTTGTCTGATTTGTTAGGAAAGCCAGTCGATAAAAGGGAGCAGAGGGTCAGCAAACTTTGTGTCAAAGTGCAAACTTTGTGGAAGAGAAAACTCTATGGGTGAGAGTCACACAGAACTTTCAGTTTTAGGCCATCATTTTCATTTTACTTATTTAGTTCATTTTAGCTTTTTGCCAACAGAGTTTAGGTTTGAATTGTGTGCTAAGTGAAAGTTTTTTTTGTGTGTGTGGAAGGTGAAAGTTACTTCAATGGTATCACCCTAGAAACTCTTCACCTATTTTCATTGTGTCTATTAAGTAACAGGATTTCAGAGCTCCTAACTTCACTCCATTATTTCATTACTATTAATGTTATTATGTTTTTTTAATATCATCATATCGATACTATGGCTATCCTTATGAATTTTAAAAAATTAATACAAAGGATGAGATGGTTCCAAGCAATATAGACAGACCACGACCCAGATTTGCATAGTTTTAAACAATTTGTAAAATCATTCTAGGTTGACTGTTTTTGAGACCTGATGTTATGCTTAATTGGTGCTTTTTTCTGCAGACATTATCAAGGAGAGTATTAAGGAATACAATGTAAGTTAAAGAGCCCTACACCCAAGCACCAGAACAGAACTTGTGTTTGTTCCTGTAAAATGATTGCTTTTGTTATCATTTGAGCACAAAAAATGTTTAAAATGTACTGTTTAAAATAAATGTTGGCTGTGTATAACTACAGTACCTGGGGGAGGGGCATGGAGGGCTATGGCCCTCCCCCCAATCGTTTGATTGGTAATTTCTGGCTATCAAAACCAACTTTTCAAAAGAAATCTGAGGTTTTATAAGGAACTGTAACAGTTACAGTTTCAACACTGTGCCCCAGTAACTTTTTGCTTCTGCCAGCCATGAGTGTACATGATTGTTGTTGGCCAAGGCTAGGTTGTTAAAAGGCAGGTCAACCTTGACCTTGGGTTTTGCCAAAGTTCAAGCAGTAAGAACTTCTTCTCTTAGGAAAGGTTTACAGTTCTTTAAAAATGCTGTTTGATTTTCCATGGAATTAACCTGCCAAACTCCAAAACTACATCCCAAATCAGTTGTTATAAGGTTGGAAACAAGATTGTAGACTAGGGATTGTAGGCAATTTAGCCCTCATGCTTAGTGTTAATCAACATTTGAACAGTTGGGCCCTGAACCAATTAACACAGTCACACAAACTGCTGTTTTAAGTAAAGTTGTCTTGAGTTGAATGGATTAGCATCATAAATTTGTGGTTTTGCTTTGTGTCTTTTTGTTTCAACAACCTTGTTACATCAGAGAACTTTATGTTTATATAACAAGTCCTGTGGCACTTTCAGTTTATGACTTTCGGAGTACAACTGTATTAATTAAATTTTAGAAACTATTGAGTCAAAACTACTGAACTAGCATTCTAGAGATTCTGTGATGGGCCTGCCTCTTTTCCCCCCTGGAAGGTCGATCCTGTGTACCTGTCAGCCATCCCTATAACAATAAATGCTTTCCTAATACTACAACCCCCTCACCCCCCACCCCCATACTCACAGAGTAATGGTGTACATGCCTCCCTGACCTCAACCCTTTTTTGCTTACCAGGTGGAAGACAGCAACCGAATGAAGACAGTTATTGCATTTGATTGCCGAGGAATGGAACCAACTGATTTTTCTCCCAGGGTTTGTGGCTTTAAGTCTCTTGGTTTTCCAACTTAAGTCTAGCCAGCTCATTTCAAAATTGCATATCAGCATTGCAATTTTGATAATCCTGTACATAATTAACTCTAATGCTAAGCAATTTAGTTTGAGTTTCCTTTGTGCCACGTACCATTTTTTGGTTGCATTGCCAGACCCCCTCCCTTGTTGTTGCTATTATAATCATCGAGAGTGGAGTCTAGTACTGCAACCCAAACTTCTCATGTTTCAAAATAGCATTTAACTGGAATTCAAACTGTTGAAATGGTCTGACTCAATAAATTGCTTGGCATATTAGATTTATGTTCACTTAGGATTATCAAATTTGAGCTGCTGATATAGACACAGAGAGACTTGACAAAAGTTCTATTGAGAGCAAGAGTGTTATACAATTGAGGAATCCTTTAACCCTTTAACCCCTAAGAGTGCCCAAAGATGAGCTTGTAAATTCTCCCAAATTTAGTCCATAGTATTCCTATGAGAAGTTAATGGGAGAATTTCTTAATTCAGCTTAAAGAGTTTTTGTGGATGATCAAATTTCATTTTCTCAGCACTAACCAGCTTGTTTTCTTTTGTTGACTGTAAGGAGAATTTAGATGTTGACAAATGCCTTATGGCTGAAAGGTTAAGCTATAAATTGTGGTGATTTAGTTGACTACTATTTTAATGTAGTCATAAAATAAACTAATAAAATTGCTAAATGCATATTGTTTGTCATTGATAATTATCTTAGGCTAAAGATAAAATTGGTTCCTCAAATTGTTGTTGTTTTTGTTCAACTTTGAAATTATTCACAATATTCAATAAAAGTGTGGCACCTTGTCTTAGTCTTAAAGCTGACACTCCTGATTTTTGTGGTTGTCCAATTTCTAAATCCAATTTTTGTCAAGTAGTGCAAAGGGGATCTTGGTTCATAGTCCTGTGTCAAACAAAATGCGTAATATGTATATATGAAACACTATTTCAAGACTTAATTTAAAAGAGAAAATGTTTGTTTGACCTATATAAAATTATGAAGTTAAATGTCAGATACAAATTAAGATATGTTTGCTAAGTATGTAAAATGGTTACAACCATCTGCAATGTTCTGACTGTCTAATGTCATGCCACAATAGTTATTTGTATACTTAATGATTTATTCCTTTCCATTCTAAAAAAAAACAACAGAGTGGTTTTTACTGTGAAGGCGTCGAGAGCCCAACCAAGTTTACTGATGTTGATCTGTCTGAAAAGGTGAGTTGACTGACAGAATAATTGAACAAATGGCATGAACTTTTTACTGGGATACCCATGGCAAACCCAAAAGATTCAGTCTGTTTTCCGGTCATCTTTGCATCAGCTAGGACACATGTTTTGATTTCTGGATTCATAAGGCCTATTTCTTGCCCATTCAATCATTAAAGAGTCTTAAAAATAATGTGAACGTTTCATCTTCCAAAATGACCACAACTTTTGAAACAATTAGTTTAGAAACAAGGCAACCAAACAAAATGGAGCCCAGTGAGCGCTCTTAGATCATCTAGTTTTGCCATTTCATCTTCAAATTACAATTTTGTACATTTTGAAAATAAGTTTTAACAATTACGGTTGTGCCAATATAGCTGTAATTTGTTGAGAAATAGTTTTTCAAGTCAGGTCATGGCCAGCACATCTAATAAGCAATATGTATGTTTGGTTCTTTTGATGTTACAAAATGACTGCAGTGTATTTTTTCTTATGTTATTTGTTAGGATTGGTCGGATTATGATGAGAACACCCAACAATCTGTTGGAATCTATGAGGTGGAGTCGCAGTTTATCAAGTTACACTGAAGTTGTGCCACTAACTAGACCCATTTTAGAAAAAAGTAGCTGTGCATGCTCTAAGGCTTCAAGCAATCGGGTGCTGTTGTATTTGAAGTCAAAACTGATTACATAGAAAACAGAGGAACACATGTTTCACCTCTGGCAGTTTTAAAGTATACAATATATCAAAGGTGTTTATCTGCTTTATAGAGTAGCTTGGTACTGCAATAAATGCCTTGTCAAGAGTGAAAATGAAGTAGAAAACACAAAGAAAATAAAAAGGGTTGAGACAGTCATGTAAAGCTTTTTAAAGTGGGGTACGTGGACTGAAATCTGAGAAAACTTGTAATGACATGTTAACTGAGGAAGCATGGGAGGGAGGGGGTAGAGGGGGTGGGGTAGGGGGGGTTGGGTAGGGGGTAGGCTGAAACTGAAGCTCCTCCATACAAAAATTTGTTAAGTTTAGATCCAGATTAGTTGTTACTGAAACATCACTAGCACATCATAATGGTGATTTGGAAAAGTTTTTGTTCTTGTTTACATTTCACAATTGTTTTATCAGGAAGTGCTTAGCAAGACAAAGCCATTGGGATTTTTTTCTGTTCAAATCCTGCAGCATCAGCAATTTCAGGACAAACAAGACTTGAGAACCAGTAACCATTTTCAAGCACTGTTAAAGACTTTAAAGATTGTGTTGAAGGAAATTCAGAAAAAGCCTGGAAACTCAACTGATTATTGCAAGTTGCTGTAGTTCCCTGATATTCTTATCTTTGGGCCTCTCAAGCCTTCGTGACCGACAATGACAAATGAGACCACAGGCTTACCATCCTCAGCGTGTGTTTCTGTTTAGTTGAGCTCTTTTACAGTTTGACAGTAACTCGCATAGAATCTTTCTCTCTCCTATTTCCTCGCTCCCCCTTAGCCCAATCGCCCAAAACCTTCTTTCTTACTAATTCATATGAACACATCAGCAATCATTTACTGTGACAGTAGCACGGCTACTCGATATATTGCTAATTAACCTGCCCAAAAATGTTGTAAAAGCCCTGCATTCAGATTTTCTTTAAGAGCGTATATAATACGGGAGAAGATGACGTGGACGTATTCTGTGCGGGTTACTGAACAAACCGGAAGAGAACTCGACTAAATCTCACACCTCGGGTGGTAAGTCTGTGGTGAGAAGGAGTGCATGTTAAGATGGGGAGAGAGAGCGCATACATTTCATCAAAGGAGAGAAAGTGTTTGTTGGGGAAAGGGACACATGTTCTAATAACGAGTTCGCATTTGTAGGAGGGACGCAATTTGCAAGATAGTTAGTGCGTCTTATACGTGCTAATGATATAGAGACAGGTTTATTAAGCTTAATGGGTCTGAAGGAGCTGAAAAGTCAGAACTAAATCCTACGGTTTGAACCTCAGTGTTAGCTGTTCGTTTCGAGCCTGTTTGTTAGCTATGCCGTGCTCACGACGCCCAGCAATTAACCTTTTTTCTCCTGAAACCCTTCAAATTTCACCCCTAGAATTATGATGTGACGAGCACCTCCCGATCATGCCAGGAGCAACCACCCATTAGATCATATAAGTTTTGCATGGATTTTGCGCTATATAAATAATAAAGTTATCATTAAGTTATCATTATTACCACCCCCCCCCCCCCGAAAACTGTTTGTCGTTTATTTTAGCACAATGGTACAAAAGCCTAAATGTTTTCGTGTCCGGCCATGAAGAGAGCACATTGTTTTAAGTCAAGTGTTATTTTAACTGAAGTCATGCATACCAACTCGGTCATAAAAGGCAACAGTTGTTCTTTTTGTCTGTAATGAACAGGTCTGAACAAGGTTACCGAGCTTAAGATGCCGTTCCATAGTTGTACATACTCCTTGTCAACAATGACCGCAACAGTACAAAAAAAATAGCACATTCTGTGCCGAACACTTTGTTCGTGTGCGATCCAAATATTTCTGGTATTATAATTATTTCGTCACTTACAAAGTTAACTATAAGAAATCACAGCAGCAGGTCTAAGCGATAAAAATCTGGGTCATTAAACTCGATTATGTTTTCGAGCACAAGGTCACGAAGTTGAACACCATCACCGCAGGCGGTAAATTCGTAAATAACTCGCTCGTTGTTGGTTGCTCCGCTAAAATGCAAAATGAACTCAGCAAGCAGTGGTTTGGTAGTAAAATACACCATTAAGACCCAACCAGTTTTGTAAAGGAGCCAGAAACTCAAGCAAACTCGAGAGCAAATTTGGGGCTATTAAGAACTGAGAACAACCTCAAAAAGAAATTAAAGTAAATAAGAAATATGGATAAACAATCGGAGAAGGCTTTCATCCATTCTCGGGCGATGCGGAGAGCCAGTGTAACTAACAACAAGGAAGATCAAAGCTTGGAAAAGGAAAAAATCCGCCTTCGTCGTGAGTTCAGAGCACAGGAAATTCAACTGAAAGCAGCACAGAAGAGATTTCAGCAACGTAAAGGAACGCATAGTTATACTGACGAAAGAACGAAAAAAATTGTCAAGACTTCAAAGCAAAAACCAAACGATGAGGGACAAAAACAAAATGCTAAATCTACGCCTGTACGCAAAACGTCAGTCGGTCCGCTGCCGCGGATTAACGAGCAGAGCAAAGCAGGCAGCGCCGTTGAACCAATTAAGGTTTCCACCCCAACAACGGAGGATTTAAAATCGCGTGACCCAAAAAGCCGAGGTACAGATCATTTATCGCCGATAAAAACTCGGTCTTCAAACTTAACAGTGCCGAATTTAAAATCGCACGATGTGAACGAAAGTAGCAAGTTAAACCCTTCGACATCCTTGTTCCCCCCTGTTCGCGATTTGTATTCACAAGGAAGCACTCGATCATTACAAGCAATAAACAGCTCGAACTCGTCAAATTCGGCTTCACAAGAAGGTAACGATAATTTAAACACCAGCTGCGGTAGAAACCGAGCGCTGTCTTTTCCTGTTCCTCTACCGATGCACCGACTTAGCGTTGCGAGTGTAAGAGGATTGGAGGGCCGTCCTGGCAAAACCCAATCCACAGAGGAAAGATTTGGAACATGGCCTCGTAAAAAAGCAGTTAGTTTTTCAAGCACCAGCTTACGGGCGCGAATAAAATTTCTTACAACTTTAACAAAAGCTCTGAACTCCTCGCACGAAGACAACAAGGAGGATTCCGAAAGTAAAACTACAGAAGAAATTAGAAAAGTTTACAAGGAACTGGAAAACTGTAGATATTTACGCACACCTCAGGTAAAAGGGGCTGAGAACAGTACAAGTTGAAGGCAAAACTTACAAAGTTTTATCGTCGCTCTGAAAAGACTTTGCGGCTTCCAGCTCTGGTCTGACCACAGGTAGCCCAAGCTCAAAATTCGTATAGGTTTACTAGACCGAATGTATGGGGAATCTGAAGTCCATTATTTTTTTTTGCTCTTGTGGTTCTTTGTACGATCTGACAAAGTTTGAGATGATTTCGTCGAGGTGAAGCGTTTTCAAAATAATACTGGCGAGTGCTTGGGCTATCTGTGGTCGGCGGAACGAACCGGTCCGGTCATGTGTTCGTGCAACTAATTTAAAAAGTTATCGTAGTCACGCTATCATTAAGTTTGAAATATCAATCACAGACGCTGTAGCCTGCATTAGCAATTGCTGAAAATGCCATTTTATTAAAATGACAAAATTGCAGTTAAAGTTGGGGAAAACTCTGTTCGTTATTTGACCAGCAGGCCCGTAGCAAGGGTTTATTATTTTTTTGCGGGGGGGAGGGGGTGCGATTGAATGAGGAAGAGGACCAAATTGAGCGCCGAGGGCGCGAGACTTGGGGAAAACTAGAAGAGCGATTGAAGCAACAAGTGTTGGGCTACCTGTGTTAATGCAGAAGAAGCTTGAAGGAGGAAATTTGCGTTGCCTTTCAAGAACCGAGGTATGGCAGAAGACTTCTCTCTACTATTACTAGGTTTATGCTTTTTGTTTAATTGTTTTGCTTTTGTAGTGCTTAATAACTTTCAAGCTGAAGGCTTTGCTCAATGGAAAAAGCTTCGCGACTCCAAGAAGTTTATGCATTTATCGATCTTGGCGCGTTGCGTTCAACCTGAATTCTTCGTGGGTGTCAGGTGGATTTCTGTTTGATTTTCAACTTTTGGGTAATCTTTTGAGTTTATTCGCTTGGAGGCTCCAGAACATTCATGTAAATTTTTTGAATTTCAATACAAAATGAGTTCGAAGCGAACTAACCAAGTTATTGTTAACGCTTTATTATTCATGCACCTTAATTCGCGCTTCGCGTCTGTAATTGTGTTTTGTGTAAACATTCGCAGTTGTACACTGCTTGAATGTTTTTCAATCATCCCTCAGTTGTGAAATTGTGAGGACTTTATACTTCGATGATTTTGATATTTATCAACACGACGGAAGGTTTTGTCTGAACAAGCTAGCGCTTCACTAATTCAAGACACTGAGATAGTCATAGATGTCCTTATTTTTTTGTTCGTTACGGATTTTTGCAAGAGTCGATATTTCTTGTTTAGATAGTTTGTTGGTTGCTCTTACAAGAATAAAATTTGCTGTTTCTTTTTCTGTTTGAGGTATTATAAACATTATAAACTCCATCTTCAGCGGCTCATATATCGGAAGACAGTTTACCTGCGGCTGACTTAATTGAACGCGTTGTGCGGAAAATGAATCATTTTAGATTAAATAAAACGAGTACTGGTGAAGCAAAAAATGTTTTGTCGGTATTTGATTTTTATGCAATTTTCAACCTTGAATATTGCGTTTCTATCGTTCACCCAGTCTCGGTTATCAGCTCATATTCGGAATTGACCATGTGAAAGTTATATATGGAGACTGACTGTGTATAACTTGTGAGTCGCAATTAGCTGAAATATGGTTCTGAATAAGTTTTAGCTGTCATTTTCAAAGATCGATAGGTTCGAAAAACTCCAGAAGTTTAATAAAAAGATTATTCCATTTGCGCTTGTTGAATATGATTTACGGCCAACTAGCTTAACACTATGTGCCGTTTGGTATCAAACATGTGCACTTGGAATATTTGTTGAAAATTCTTTCCAACAATTTTTTGAATTATTGTGTGAAGAGAAATTAAGACCAGCCAAGCTGTCGTGTATTATTTCAATAGAATCAAATAGCCTAATTGTGAACCATGTACTGGCAATATCCAGTGAGATATAGCTATATATCTATATAATCTTTTTTATCAACTATGAAGTTAATTAACCCTTTTACCCCTAAGGTTGCCCAAAGATTAGCTTGTAAGTTCTCAGAACTTATGTCCATAATATTTCTCTGAGTTAAAATATCAAAAATGGTATACAAAGTTAAATGGTAGTTTAAAAACAAACGTTTTCGACTTATAAAGTCATCTTCAGGTAAATGAACTGGTTCTTTTACCTGAAAATGACTTTATAAGTTGAAAAC
>JAOBAT010126842.1:0-12812 GCA_026413305.1 Hydrozoanthus tunicans
GGCATCCGAATGTTTCGATGTAGTTTTTGTTGCTTCGGCCATTATGCTTTGTCTACTTTAATCCAGATTTAATTCTTAGTTAAGTTGAGGTAGATTTTCCTAAAACTTCGTCTCGGATGCGGTTATCAATGTTTGTCCCGTAGCCACAATCCTAAGGCGTGTTACAAACTGTTGAATCGGCTCGTTGGATTTCTGTGCCAGTTGTCGGAACGCCTGCCTGGCATACACCGTGTTGACCCCCATTGTCAGAGAGCATTTCAAGAATATCTTGCACGTCAGGTCCTGCAAAATGAAGTAAGAGTACCTGTCCGTACTGTTCGACTGAATTATAAACCCTTTTTCCATCTGTGTAGAGTTCGAATGATGTCAGCCATCCGTTCCTTCTACTTCTCAGCCTCGATGGGTTTGCATGGCATCCGAATGTTTCGATGTAGTTTTTGTTGCTTCGGCCATTATGCTTTGTCTACTTTAATCCAGATTTAATTCTTGTCACCTATCGGCCAAATCCTTGTTGCCATTGTTACATCAACTTCAACAAGCATAAGGATATAAATGAATTCTAATCACTCAGTACATGCAGAAGAAAC
Source organism: Hydrozoanthus tunicans (assembly GCA_026413305.1). Taxonomy (NCBI): domain Eukaryota; kingdom Metazoa; phylum Cnidaria; class Anthozoa; order Zoantharia; family Hydrozoanthidae; genus Hydrozoanthus; species Hydrozoanthus tunicans. The sequence goes on from JAOBAT010126842.1 coordinate 588, forward strand.
CCTACGATAAGCCATCTTGGATGTACACCATACTAGTCTAAGTGCTTTGCGCGCGTAACATACTCGGGACCAGTCATGAACACAGCACAAAAGGTTTAACTCAGTGCAAAAAAAGTTTAATTGAAGGCAACTTACTCTACGACTGCAACCATGACTACAACTTTGACTACATTGCGACTAAGACTTCGACTGTGACAACCATCGACCATTCCAAAAAAGACGGAGGCTGCCCATTTTACCACAATGCATCACGAGCCTCACACCGGAAAAAGAAACACAGGGGAGGTTACAGTACTCCCTTTTCGAGTTCCAGGGAAGACCGCTGTTTTTCTTCATCGTGGGTGCGTATGATACACGAATTCCAGGCTAAGGCTGTGAATCGCTATTCTGTCACAAGGTTTAAAGGAAATCATACTGTAGTCAACAAATGCTCTAAGTTATTCTTGAAATTGAAAAATATTAGGAACTTTCAATTGATCAACACTCGTACATTTCTTGAATTATTGAAAAAAGAATAGACTGCCGGCCATTTACTGATTTAGTGTTTCCAATTTCTTGGCCGGCTGCCGGCCACATAGCTACTTCGTGAAGTCTTATCCAGCGGTTAAGATTTTATAAAGTTTAACCGCGTGCGTCAATTGTTTCATTAAAGGTATTCGGCTGATTGAATGTGATAGATAAATATTAAGCAGCTCAAGTCAGGTCAAATAACTTTTAAATCCATCTAACAATCTTGAGTAAGTTGATAACGTAAGTTAACTATAGTAAAGGTGGCCGCTTGCAGGTTTTTTACACTAGATAACCAATTGTTCATTGTTTCAGACTCCGAGGTGGAGGACATCTTTGGCTTCGTTGTGGGAAAGGGCATTTTTCCTCAGAGGATGAACTTTTTTTCAAGGCTTTGCAGTTTGGAGTTTTAACCCGCTCGCTTTGTCATTTCTCGCTAGCTGCGCATTGAAACCAACGTCGGTGACAGTTCGAGGTGCCTTCTTTACACAATTTTTGTCCATCAAAGCAATTCAATCTACAATACTCAAAAATGAAGATAGTTGTTTTACTTAAAAGTACTTCCACCCGTTACCTACATATAAAATAGCTGAAGGTGAAAAGCAATAGGTTGAAACCACAAACTTTAGGCAGCGACTGATTGTAGACGTTGATTGTAAATAGTTGAAACAATATCAATTTTGCAAAATTTCAAAGACTAGTTTGCTTAAATTTGAACGAGCAAAGCGAGTTCAATTTTTGTCTTTGAGAATCAGTATTTTGAAAGGGGAGGTATATGACTCAGGTTCGTCAGTACTCCGCTTTGAGCCTTCGTCTTTTAAACTCATGTACGCATAAAACTTCAGAGGCGATAAATCCAGCTCATTTTATTCAGGTTTTTCACACTTTCCTGCCAGTTGTTGTTACTTTTTACATTATTTACAAGTTTGCAGTCTTCTTTTTTAAATTTTGAATAAGTTTATCACAGCTGCACTCGGCAAAACTGGCCGCCGTTTAGTTTGTTACATTACAAATTGCTAATGAAATTCGGCACTATTTTGGCTTGTAGTTGCACTGTTTGGGATTTACAAAGTGGCTCTCGTTCAGTCAGATTTCCTTTGCATATTAATATTACAAAAGCTTTTTTTGCATGCTGTCAATAGCTAAAACTTCTGCTTAGCAATAGCGAGTTAAATAAAGTTTAAATATATTTCAAGGTCTTAAAACTCTCCAGGGTCCGGTAACTTGGCTTGCTTACGTAAATTGTAACAGCAGTGTGCACAGCCTTAACCTCGATTTCACGTCAATTTCTGAGCCGCGATGCTCCTGAAGGGCAGTTTTAACCGAAGAGCAAGAATCTCGAAACTGGAGTGTTTGTAAAACTCTTCTTTCACACTTACAACACTGTCAGCGTTTTCGTGGGTAATTCTAGACGTTTATGCGATATAGGATTTATGGGTAAGTACACAGTTGGCCACCTTTTGCCTAATCCTTGATCAGGACTACGGTTACTGTTAATAAAACCACGCGGTGGATGCAGGACTAAGAACACTTCGTATAAGCTTGGTGATATCCAGTTTTACAGGAAGAAAACTACAATAACAACGCAATACTTTAAGTTAAAGGATTTACCTTTTTTTATTTCTTCTAAAACGTGAATATTTTTGTTGATGCTTTCTGATGACTTGGATTTTGCCTTGTCTTTCTCTGCAACTGTCAAAGGTAAAGAACAACAGCAACCGCTAAGAGCTTGGTCACTGACATAGTACTCCTCAACATGGCGTAAATCCCTGGTACAAAAACCAAAAGACAGGCCCGAGATGTCACCTATGTACATCGTCTGCACGCACAGTGCTCAGTGTTCCAAGTTATATGCTATTATATTGACCTATTATCTAGTACTGTCGGCGTGGTAAACTAGGACGCTATATATATAGTTAGTCCCGAAAACGAATAAAGGCGGACTTATACTTGAGGAGACACACGTGCTTTTCGGCGTTTCTCTAAAGATTCTTCGAAATACCAGAATGTCTGTTTTAACTCATTTAGATTTTTTGCGATTCCTTCGTATAACTAGAAGAATTTGAATTCGAGCAGGTCTTTTAAAGAAAGTTTCCGCCAGCAAAACTCACTATTGAGCGACTGCTTAAAAACGGTGACGTTTGTTGTACCGAGTGTTGAAAAGTGCAATTCGTTGACAGCGTCCCATATTGCTGCCAAGAAGCAGACAGAATTATCACGCAAACGCGTAATGTGCAGGTGGGCTGCAGGCAAAAGCAAAAATTTTCGCGCCAAAATAAAGAGGAAGACACGTGAAATCCGAATGCGAGATAACTGGATAATTAATTAAGATAAACTAAATGCCAAAAACTCAATGGTAAACGCTCGAGCTAAACCCTAAGGGTTGTATCCTAGATACTAAACGACAAAAGCTAAAGGCTAAAAGCAAAAAGCTAAAAGCAAAACCTAAAAGCTAAAAACTAAATGCTAAAAGATTAAAGACAAAAGCTAAACGCTTAATGCTAAACGCTAAACGCAAAAAGCTAAAGATTAAAGTCTAAATGTTAAGTGCAGAACGCTTAAAAAGAAAACTTAAAATTCTATACTCCTTCAAAAGCTAAACACCAGCAAGATTACGTAAAAGTTGAGCATAAAACTTCGCATAAACTAAAAAGGTTAAGCAAAAAAGCTGAATGGCCGCAAAGGTACCCTCATTTCTTACACTGAAGTTCGCGCTAAAAGCGGGAAAGAGAGCAAGAACTCGCGTTTTTCATTCCGTTTTGCAAATGAACGATCAGGAGGAAACATCTGTTTTCGGCAAAAGTATTTTCCTAGGTATATTCACTAATTGTGTTAGTTTTACGCCTAGAACATATAAGATCAGATTGGTACGCACGTTAATAGACTGTCTGTACAAGATCAACAATACTTGGTCGGGTTTAAATGTTGATCTTAAACGTTAATAATAATTTCGAACAATAATTAATGACGAATGTGTTAAAAATTACTAGACAAATGCCTTAACGTCTAAACCCACAACAACGGATAAGAATGATAATGCTCGTTATTATAAAACCCCATTCATTGGTAGTTGTTCCATCCTAGCACAAAAAAACTAAACGCCAGCAGGCCGTGCCTGCTTTGTTATTATTATCCAGGCCCCCGCGGCCATGCACTGAGCGCCTGGGACGTTGTTTTTCCTCGTGCGTTTTTCCTCTAGTTCGGGTTGCGTCCTGTTCCTTGGTAGAGTATTGCATCGAGTCTTGCTGTAGTTTATTGAGTTTTGGCGAAACAAATTAGTACAACAATATTGCAATGGCGTTGACTAGCATTCACAACTTTTAAAGTGGGAAGTTTGTTTACTATAAAAGATCCGATCCCAAAGGAATTGAGTTCATGTGTAGCATACAAATTTACTTACAAGTGCAAGCTGTAATGCTTGTTACGTGGGCCAAAACATCAGGCATTTTAGATACGTATACATGAACACCTCTTTGGAGATAGATCATCGCATGTATTCAAAAATCTAAACGCTTAGACCGAATGCCGTGAGGCCTCCGGCTTAATAGTGTGCTTCAAATCTTTAGACACAACTCATACAGAATATCAAATTAAGCTTAAAGAAGCTTTTCACATCAGTTGGCTAAAACCTATCCTAAATTAACAAGTCACGCATGCCGAACTTTCTTTATCTTTATAGTTTTTGTTTTTCCTTGTACATATTATACATTTTAACGTGCTAACTAGCTATTTAAACCAACCTAAATATTGTATATTCACGCTGATGATGGCGTAAGTTACCGCGCCGAAACATGTCTGTCCGGCAACAAACCTTCAAGTTCAAACTTAAAATGTCATTCTCGTGTTGAAATTGAAAGATACCTTAACAACCCTCCCTTCAAGAAAGGAATAAAGATTGCGTCCGAGACTTTCGAGCGTTTTTGTATATACACTATAGATTGAATTTAAGATGCTGCTCGTTTTTCACTTCTTTCATTAACAAAAGAAAATCACGTGTATTCCTATCACTGAATGGAGCGCGCGCGGGTGCTCGTTTATATTTCTATATTAATCTTGTACGGTCTGTCTACTAGCATGTTTTGTATATGTATATATCCCAAGAACTGTTGTCCTTTTCCTAAAATATGTTACAAATCTTCTCTCAATTCTTCTTTTAGATATAAAATTTAAATGGAACACTAATAAATACATCTTTTTCCTTGCGAATGTTGTTTTTAGGACCGAGACTGGATTTATATATTTTCTCGGCCAATTTTGGGCTGAAAATATTCTTAGGAACTGAATTTTTTATGTAGTTTCGGTAATATCGGTGAGTTGGAATTTCCGTTTTAAAATAAATGTACTATTAAGTATATCACCAACGGATTAAGTTGCCGTAGATCGGTTGCGTTTAGTAGTCCGAAACAAACTACAACAGTCAGTTTGGATAAATCTTTAAACTAAACTGACATCTGGGCTGTGAAATTGTCGCAGAAAAGGATGAAGCTTGAAATTTGCTACCAATTTCAGCATCTTTATTCTTATGGAGTATGATCGTATAAAAGAAAAGAGTGGAAATATTATGAACTTCGAAAATAAAACTTTTGGATTTTATTTCTGTCAGGTATACAGGAACTACTCGTTTCTCACCTTAAGGAGTCCACGAAAGAAACATTGTCTTGATAGATCACCATACACGGAATAATGTAAAGAAGTGAAATCTTTTCACATAAATGTGTTGTTCTTGGTCCAGCCCTTGTGGCCATATTGTACTACACATCGGATCAGAAAATAAGCTCTGCTTCTGGTACCATGTAATCCGAGTACCTGAGCTTTTGCTCTTGCCCAGTTCACCCTGCCTCACGGACGGGCGGTAATCACGCGTGTAGATTCCGGAAAGAACGAAGAATATTTGCCTCGAAAAATCAGATCTCGAAAACTCAGATCCTCGATATCACTTAGCGTGTTACAATATTGCTGAGCAACGGACCGGATGGCAACTAAAATTCAAAAATATATTGTATTTAAATATTGGATCATTTGAATGTTGCCTCTAAGAAACTCGCCGAGGGTCGCTTAGATGAACTTCAGGGCGAAGTTGACGCTGCAAAACAGAAGGTTGTAAGACGAAACAGACTTGTCAGTTTTGCGGATAAAAGTCCAGCGGGATGGACGGCTGAGGACAGAGGAATCTGAGGACGGCAAGAAGCTGCGCTCCGCTGAAAAGAGAGCTTTGTACAAGAGAAAGAACAGAAAGTTTCAAAAACCTAGTCTCAGAAACCATCTCCTCGAGCAGTTTGCTGTGCGTCCTCTTCAACCTGGTTTTAGTAACCGTTTTTTTCATGGCCCAAGACAGCCCCAGCCTTATGACAAGTGTTTTAACTGCCAGCAACGTGGCAACTGGGCCAACACCTAAGCCTGTCCAAACTACACATCAAGAAGGCGCCAACAACAAACTCCAGAAAAATAAAGTTCAACTGGCCAAATTAGAATCAGATAAGTACCAAGAGATAAATTTTGACGAACAGTATGTTTGCTACATTAATGGTTCAGGCACTATCCCTGTGAAGGGCAGATTTTTTCGCCATTTGAGTTTCTGGAAAAAATCTTTATCAGCTTCTAATTTTATTCTTAACGTAATTCGACAAGGTTATAGTCTTCGGTGCTGCCAAGTGTTTTCCTTAAAAACACTAAGTCTGCTTTAGACGATTCAGAGTTTGTTGAAAGTGCTATAAATGAGCTTTTGTCACTAGGTTCTGTCGTTGAATGTAGCATTAGGCCACATGTAGTCAATCCTTTCTTATAATGGGATCGTCCGCTATTTTCAGTTTTCGGACCTTCCTTTTGGTTTAAGTTCAGGACCATACATATTTACAAAAATGTTACGCCCTTTACTTAAATTTTGGCGGAATCCAGCGATCAACATTGTTGTGTACTTGGACGATTGAATGTGTGTGTTTGCTTCTCAAGAAGAGGGTCTCCGCATTAGTTCAGGTTTGAAGTCATGTTTGTTAAGAGCTGGTTTTGTTCCGAATAAATTGAAATGTCAGTGGGAGCCAGTACAATGTGTTAAGTGGCTAGGTTTTTTGTGGAGCTTAAAACAAAGCTTTGTTATTGTTCCCTCGGAAAAGATCGACAAGTTAATCTCGCTCATTCATCACGTTTCTACCACGTGTGATGTTACAGCGAGACAGTTAACTTCAGTTACAGGGAAAATTGTTTTTAACACGCTAGTATTTGGAAAACAAACTACAATCATGACCAAAAGTTTACATGCTGTTATTAACAGTCGAACCTATTGGGACTCCAAGGTCCAGTTATCTCATTATGCGTTGGAAGAATTAAATTTTTGGTTGTCCAATTTAGAATCAATGAATGTTCGTCAGTTTGTCTCTGACGTCAAACCACCTTCAATAATCATTTACGCAGATGCTAGTAATGTGACCTGTTCATCTTTTGTCTCGATTATCGGAACACCCATGGCTCTTCAATACAAATTTTCAGTCAAGTACGCTTCAGAAAGTTGTTCTGCCGTTTATCTAAAACGGACGTGTGAAATTGCTTACCGACAACAAACCTGTCTCGTTTATTGTTAATTCCGGTAGTAACAAGCCACATTTGAATAATCTTGCCAAGGACATTTATCTATTTGCAAAGCGGAACAATATTCTGATATTGGTAGAGTGGATACCTCGCGATTTAAATGATCGAGCGGATTATTTAATCAAGATTGTCGATTTTTCGTTCATTAACACCCGCTGGGGTCCGTTTACGGTCGACTGTTTTGCCACTTCAGAAAACACCAAGGTATCTAGTTTTTGTTTTCAAAATTGATCAATCCTGGTTCTCTTGGTGTTGATGCTTTCAGTTGCACATAATTGGCAAAAGGAAAACTGCTGGCTCGTTCCCCCAATCTCCCTTATTCCAAAGGTGATCGTGCATTCTATGGTCTGCAGATCAGTTGGAACTTTAGTTGTTCCGTATTGGCCATCATCTATGTTTTGGCCCTACCTGGTCGAAACTGACGGTTGTTTCCGAACTTTTGTTATCGATTCTTTCTATGTCTATGAAGAGCGCGATGTTTTTCTGCACAGAAACAACGTCAATTCAGTGTTTGGCTCGGATCTATTCTGTTCGCCTGTTCTTTTTCTTCAATTAGATTCCTCATTTGGTTTTTCTTGGTCTTAAAGTTCACTGATCAGATTTTTGCAAGGTTTATTTTCACAATATTAAAATTGCTGGGCTGACAAAATTAGTATTAATGTATATCGTAATTACGTTACTGAATAAAAGTTTATTCCAAGTGCTGGGTATTGGTAAAAGGTTATAACATTTAAGGCCACTGGGCTATTGAGTGTGATATCTTAGGCCACTGGGCTATTGAGTGTGATATCTTAGGCCACTGGGCTATTGAGTGTGATATTCAGGCCACTGGACTATTGAGTGTGATATCTTAGGCCACTGGGCTATTGAGTGTGATATTCAGGCCACTGGACTATTGAGTGTGATATTCAGGCCACTGGACTATTGAGTGTGATATCTTAGGCCACTGGGCTATTGAGTGTTACATTTAGGCCACTCGGCTATTTAGGTGTGATATTTTAGGCCACTAGGCTATAAGGTTTTCCATTTCCGCCACTGGGCTATTGAGTGTCATATTTTAAGTCACTTGGCTATTGATTGTGATATCTTGGGCCAATTTCAAATTTTTCAATTTCCGCCACTGGGCTAGTTAGTACTATGTTTAAGGTCACTGGCCATTGGAAAAGTTTTGTAGTTCAATCGTTAGACATTGTGCTAATGGATTTAACATAGTAGGTCAATTGACTAATGAGTGTAAATAGAAGGACTGATAAACTGTAAAAAAACTGTCCAGAGTATCATTGTTCTTGTTGTATTGATATTTATCTGTCATTTATTTATATTTTTCACTGCAGCGTGATTAGAATACAAATATATTTATCAACGGAATGTAGGACAATTGAGTGTAAACAGGTAGTTATCGGATATTGTTAAATGAAGTTCGTGCAATATTTGCAATTGTAATTAGGACTAGGATATTTAAGCAGAGTGAGTTCTATGAGTTACCATCGAAGGTATCTCAACTTTTCACCAAATTTTAATTTGCTCATAAAAGCTGTAAAAGAAGGATTGATAACGCTGGTGATTAAACGAGATTTCCCTCCCTGGTAAGACTGTTTGTCTCAATGTCTTTATAAGTTTATAAATTATTTGTATGCAACTGCAGAGTGATTTAGAATACAAATATAAAGATATTTTGTTTCTTTTTTTTTCCGTAGGGCCGAATTTTAGAGGTGTGAGTTTTTGATGTCTGAGATCTTCGAGGTCTGAGTTCTCAAAACACCAACTATTGACATGGTGTCAATTGCCGCCAGACAGCTCCAGAAAAAGTTTCAAGAACTGTGCACCGATTTGTACTGCAACTTTGTCGACCTGACAAAAGCTTTTGACACGAAAAGCAGTCGAAGAAGATCGAACTCTGGAGGATCAGGGCAAAATACTGTTGCCCAAACAAATTCGTTGCCATGTACGTCAGCTACATGATTGAGTGCATGAGACAGGGATGATGTGTCCTTGCTCCCACCCTGTTCATTCTCACGTTTTCGGCCATTGGTATTATATGGTATATATAATACCAAAGTATATATGTTTCAATCCACCTTGAATCTGTCTTAAAGATCTCATTTCTCCAAATTCAGTTTCAACCAAATTCCTGTTTTCTACGCGAGATAAAATTTTCTTCCTGTTGGCCATGTTGCAAGCACACACAAATATCCACAGCGGAGAAAAACCGATAAATATAGCAAAATTTGGATTCTCCGGAGGCTCAGTGACAACGAAATCGGACACGGCGCGAGACTACATTATTCAAGTTTCACTCATAAAGTCTATGCTTAGTTTAAAAACCGACCAGAACTGTTTTTGGGACAGATGCTTCCCAAACACACAATAAAGACGATCAATTACTTTTTTTTGTGGTATACTGTTGTCAATTATGTAGCTTTTGGAACGGGGTTTTGGCGAGCAGTTGGTTTTTCACCTCATAAGTCACTTTGAACAAAGGAGGTCATAACCCAAATGAAGGTTATGGTTTCTTATAATCCTCCTCGCCCTGTGTTTTTTTTTCTTCTTTATTATATATATATCGATATCTAAGAGTAAATCGATTAACAACTCATTGTATTATGTTGTATTTATCAAAACGTACTTAGTTATTCTTTGTGTTTTGTTTATTTATGTATTTGTGAAACACGGGCAAAAATAATAAACTGAAACTTTTCCACATTTTACGTCAGTCGATTTTAACGATATCCTCTGTTAAGATTACTATAGCGTTAATTTCTTTCTCCCGACAAAATTGCAGTAAAATGTATGAAAAAAGACCTCGATCTAACGATCTTCGATCTGACGATATCATTGATTTACGATGCAAATATATTCTCCCAGGACCCAAGCAATAGTTTGACCCCAGTCGATACAACGATATTACTGGTTTAAGGCCATTATTCCTCTGATTAAATTGCGCAGCTCTTCTGCGCATTTTCACAGATTTTATATTTGTACTAAAATTTGTCACTGCTGACTCAATTTTGCCTAATCGATTCCATTCATTTGGACAAAATCCGAGGCGTGCTTAACGACACCTGCCCCAAGAACCTCCCAGAGAAAACTGTTTTGATGTTAATTTTTACACTATTTCGCTGAATATCTAAAAACTGAAATCGGGGATTAACCTGCTTCTTTTTCAGTTTTGTAACAAAACAACTTCTCCAAACTAGTGCAAAGACTTAAACAAAATATATCAATAGAAATTTAGAATTGAGGCTATTAGTGAAATCCTTTTGGTGGGCCATTTTCAGCCAAATTTCGACTAGGAATGAGGTATTATAACGTTTATTAATCATGTTAGTTAATGACGTCAGTTGACAAAACTCCTTGAATGTTTAGCTTAGTCGACTAAAACTTAAAAGAAAGTGAAAAGAATATAAATCAACCTGTTGTACATCAGTAATGGTTTGTTGTTGGCGGTTGGACAAAAAGACTGTGATGATGGCATTTTTGACTAAATTGATACTTAAAAATAACCATAATTATTTTGACACTGTAACTCCGAAACGACTTCGGTAACCCCCACTTTTTATTCCATTTTCGGAGTCAACATATACAAAGATACAACCTGACAAAGTTTGAAAAAAAATCTCTGTGCGGATTTTTTTCAGGGGAATATGACCTTAACTAATGCAACAAAGAGTAAAAAGCACTGGGGTTGACTATTCTGTGAGTTGCGAGTTGAGAGTTACGAGTTGAGGGTTACGAGTTGCGAGTTGCGAATTGCGCGTTGCAAATTGCGAGTTGCACATTGTGAGTTATTAAAAACCTCCCGTGCCTATGTGCAAAGACTTTGAATAGAGGCTTGGTCTCAAAATTATGTTTCAGAACCAAGAACCAAGACTTAACTTGAAGCTTTTGTTCGCAGGCACTGGAGCGTAATTTTCGTGGATTTGTGTTTTCTCCAATTTTCGCATTTACGGTATGGTGACAGCTAACGCAGCATTTTCAAACCAGGAGAGACTCGAAAAGGGTTACTGCATTTGATGGCCCGCAGTCATCGCCATCATTCGAAAAAGAGGAATGTGAAAATTTGGTGGTGTTTTTAAAAATTATGCAAAAGTTGCAGTGTTTGTTTCAAGTTTGGAGTGGCATAAAAAGTCTCTTCCTCCAGTCTGAATAGGGCTCAACAACAACAACAACAACAACAACAAATCTTTTGTTTCACCTTGGCTTTAGCTCTAATAAAACTTAATAAATTTTTTAAATTACAAGAGAAGGTGCTGGCTACCCGCAACAATCATGAGGGGCTATACTAGCCGGGGAGCCAGAACACATTTTTAATATCAGCGCAAAAAAATAAAAAAACAAATAAATAAATAGATAAATAAAAATAATATCAACTTGTAGAACGGAAAAATAATAATTAAGTAAAAAAAAAAATCACATTTTTACTTGTTTATAAAACATTAGGAATAATAGGGAAAAGAATAATTTGGTGAATTGCTGAACTTCAATAGTGTTTAACGAAGCTTTCTCTGAGTCTAGCTTTAAAGGCTTAATGAACATAGATTTTAGACTTGCATTTAGCGAACTCCATGTATTTTTATGCTGAAAATGCCATGGGTTCAGGTGGGGGTACATCCAATCTTCTGTTGGATAGTGAGGAAGTTAATTGAAAAAGAAATATGAATAAGAAGAATATTGAGTAAAATCAGCAAACCGTTCCTCCTGGTAAGGGACTAGTACAGTATTAGTTCGAGGACGGTTTGGCGAATTTACATCAAATATTATCATTAACTTCAAAATTAATTTTCCGACTTCCCAAAAAATCACTAAGTTCAAAACTCTCTTTAAAACTAACAATTTTCAAGGAAAAATTTTTTTTGAGTCAATGTTAACTTATCACGTTTTAACTTAGGCCCGCTTTTGTTTTTAATTTACGTTAATGATTTAATGTTAATGATGTAATGTGTCAACTGCTTTGGAGTTCTTACTTTTTGCTGATGACAAAAATATATTTTTTTCTCACAAAGATAGAAATACTTTATCTACAATTTTTAACCTAGAAATTTCCAAATTATCAGATTGCTGTCGAGCAAACAAGCTTTCTATTAACTTAAAGAAATCTAATTTTATGATTTTTCAACCTCGACAAAAAAGGCAAAA
>JAOBAT010126853.1:0-35813 GCA_026413305.1 Hydrozoanthus tunicans
TGAAAACTTTCTCTGAAATTTATCCAGCGTATTTAAGTTCAGGACTATTTCATTATCAAATTCCTGGATAGATGAATACTACTTTTTGTTTGTTTGTTTTCTCGTTGTACAACAGGTTCGTTTTTGCAGCCATCTCCTGCCCAAGGTTCCCCTGCCGGCTCGTTAGGATACGTGGCACACTCACCAGCTTCTGGTCACCAGTTTCACTTGCACTCACCATACAACATCGCACTCACCTCCCCAGGGGGTTGGCCTGTGTCACCACAGGTATCAGGCACTTCCCAGGCAAAGTACAGGTATGATATTAATACAACCACAGGCATCCATCCCGTACAAATTGTTAAAATTTAGTCAGAACGGAAAATATTAGAAATAAACTTCACCTTCAGTTCAGCTTGTGTTTTGCCCCTTGTGTTAATTTTGTGTGGTCTTTGGAGGGATTTTTCGCTGTTCTGCCATCTTTTTTCGAAAATTTTGGCCTGGTAGAATCATTGGTTACATAAATTGAATATGGAAGAAATGCATGTTTCGACCAACGTGATAATCTTCAGAGAGGTCAAACTCTGACATGCTGTAAGGCAAAGGCAAGTGTAAGAGAAACCGTGCAGAAATCAAAGTCACTCGTTAGTCCTTCGGTACGATTAACAGTTTACTACCTGGAACAAGTGTGTTCTGGTGTTTTTTTTTCATACTCACAAGGAACTCAAAAGTAGCTAGCTGCCAAAGCTTTTGTAGGTGGAATTACATTCTATCACGATTTAAGCTGTGGATGCTAGCTTCTCCTTTGATGCCATTTCGACCCAAGCATGCAAAGAACTAACAACAGTTTGGATTAACTATACGCTCTTAGAATTACAAAATAGAAAAGAATTAAGAACTAAGTCTCCGAACCTAGTGTTAACAACTGAATTGAGGACGCAAGCGCGAAAAAACTTATATGAAATGAAGAAAATCCGAGGATGACAACTGTGTATGAATACCACCGACAGAGGAAACAGCATAGATTCTATAGTGTTCTCAAGTGTAAGACGACTCACTCAATTGATAGAGGCAAAGTAGACTCTTTTGATCGATGGTAAAAGAAAAGGAATGCCATATAATGTGGAAACAACATCGCTTTTGTGATCTTCAGAGGTCAAATTCTGGCATGCTGTAAAGAACCAAAGGCAAGTGTAAGAGAAATTGAGCAGAAATTAAAGTCACGACACCCCTATCACTTGCCAGGTGCTCTAACCACTGACCTACTCCGAGACAACTACAGTGAGAGAACAATACTCGATAAATTAAATTTTTTTTATTAAGTGTTTTTTCCTTGAATTTGATGATGATGGTAGTTATATTGATGGTAACGATAACTGTGGTAAATTTGTTCGTTATCCCATTTCTACCAGGCAAGGGCAACCCGCAGGACCTAGCTCTACACCAAACAAAATCTCCACCACACCTCCTCGACCTCTGGCAACAAGATCATGGCAGTTAGCTATGCCTACACTGTTATCTCACAGTGCATTCAGCAAACTGCTCTCCCCAGTCCACGTCTCTCAGGTTTTACCGTACGGTACCCCAGTCGCAGTATCACCCCTTGAGCGATTCCTGGGCAGCGTGAACCTCAAGCAGTTCCTGTTAAGAGTTATCAAGAAGGGTGATTCAACAGTTAGTATAAATAGTTGGCTTACCTTCTATGTATATTTTTGTAGACTAGCTCCTTGGTTATTTCCCAAGGCTGAGTTGTTCAAAAGATGGTTAACTTGATTTGATTCTGTGTTAAGCTAAAATTCGAGCAGCTTCTCTAATGAAAGGTTTTAGACGGTTCTTACAAAATGCTGTTTAGATTCATTTAAAATAAAATAATACTTACCGTATAACAATTCCAAAATGGAGCATTAATAATAACATGCTATATTACCAATATCAATTTAGAAATAAGATGAAATTTCTCCTTAAACCAAAAACATTTATTTTCAAATCGTCAAGTTCAACCCTAAGCTTAGGTATGATAACCATTTCTGGTGTCGATTTGTATACTGGCTGGCTGTTCTTGGACTGCAATCACTCCCTACAGACGCCAAAGACAAAATATGAAGTGGCCTAAACAAAGAAATCGGCAAAACTCTTTCGTTCTAGAACCCAAATGGCCGCTATAGCAATAGTCTTTCCCGGTACTTAGGTTGCTAGGCGATGTCAAACAAATATCTGCTATGGTTTTGTCTCACATTTACTCATTATGTGCTTTTCAGCTTGAAAAGATCAAGAGTGAGTCAACAGTCGAAGTTTTCAATAGCGAATGCTTGCAGTGTTGCGTCAGCTTGGAGATTTCTACCCTCTCCTCCCTCCACTTGAGTGTCAAGCCTCTCCCCACCCAGGGTAAGTAGTGTGTGTGGCTGTAAGCTTATCCGAGAAGACGCAAAGGTCTAACCGTTTGTAGATGTTATAGCAAAGCAGCACCCGCTCCTCAGTTGTTTTAAGACCCTGATTGAAGGTCCGGTGCTCCAGTGGGTTATATAAAATTATTCTATACGAACATCGTTGATCTTGAACAATTATTATAGTCTACTCATGACTCGTTCCCTTAATGCCCCTAATAAAACTATGCTACATTATACGTGTATAACTCTTTCTCTAAGTGTCTCGAGCAGATTAATGCTGTGTTATATATTATGACTTGTTTTCTAAATGTCCCGAACAAAACAACGCTTCATATTATATGTATATGACTCTTTCTCTAAATGTTTCGAACAAGACTATTCTGTATTGTATGAGTCTTAATGTTCCTAATTAAACTATGCTGTATTGTATGAGTTTGACTCGTTCTCTTAAATTTTCTAATATAACTATGCTGTATTATATATGTATGAATCGTTTTCTAAATGTCTCGAACAAAACTATGCTGTGTTGTATGTGTTTGACTCGTTCTCTAGCCTGGGGGACCAAACCAGCTGAGACACCGGCTGGAAATCAAACCCAGGCCTCCCGCACGACCCAGCGACTGGCTTCTTACCAACTAGGGTAACCGGACGGCGGTTGGTTTCAATCTCACCTTTCAAAGTTGAGACAATGGCATCCAAAGTCTATAAGAGTAACAGTTACCTAGAATCATGCACTACCCAACATGTTGACTTCAACCATAACTGAAAATTTTCATCTTTTTTGCAGAAAACATTTGGCAACAAGATGAACTTCGCTGTCTAGAGAGATACTTTGAAACAAGAGTAAGTTCCGTATTTCAATACTAGATACACTAAAAACCCGTGTGTAAAAATCTCAGAAGTTCCCCTTACCCCCCTCCCCTACCAAAAACTATCCCTGATCTCTAGGCCTCTGTGCCAATACCTCCCAAAACTCTTCATCACCCCCCACCCAAAGCTGCCCTTCCTGTTTCGACCCTCGAACCCAGCAAACTAAGGCGAAATGTACAATAAGTACAAAAGGGTGGAAAATGACGTCTAAAGATTTCATTTTCAGGTTGTGTGCCCCCCGTATAGAACCAATGCACTGATAGCTTTTGCAAGAATTCTCGGAGCGCCAGCAAACATCTTGAAGGATAGTATTAAGATCATGAAACTAGAAATGGTATGTGGCATCACTAACGATGGGTCTTTCTTCGTGTAGAGGACACAAAATTAAACTAGATTTGCGATTGGTTGATGTAAGGTTGGGGTAAACTTTATCTTTCTTTTGATTGGTTTAAGTTTCTGTGTCCTCTATGCTGTCCTCTACACGGAGACAAAGCCCTAACGATGTATTGTTTGGAATGATAGTAATTTTTAGTTCGGGAATGGGGTTGATATTGCGCCGCTCCACTCTTACTCCTGCACCGCTCTGCTCTTTTCTTCAGTAGATTAAAAGTAAAACAGACAGAAACTTTTTAAAGAAACAAATTGAAACAGGGTTTTCCTTTGGTCGAACAATGCCATAAGCGGTTTGGTAGTTGTCTCCTGCAGTCAAGTTCTACAATGACTCGTGTATCACGGGAATGATTTCTGTAACAAGGAAAGACCACTCAAAGCAAAAGTTACGAAGACATTTTTATGGCTGAGTCTCCGCTCTGGAGGAACTTAACCTGAACCCTGGGTTTCGCCAAAATTTAAGCAGTTATTTTTTGCTAGCTCAAGAAAGATTTGCAGTTATTATAAAGTACTGCTTAGATTTTGTACGGAACTTGTCACTTCCTAAATTCCAGCTATAATCCGTCTCTGTAAGGTTGGAAACAAGAACATGTGTTAAAAATTTAACTCCGTCGAAGTCCTCGGGCTCTTCGAATACCCAAGAATAGTAAAACTAAAAAGTAAAATGAAATAAAAAAAGGTGATGCTGTCACACAGTCGATCCTTACAACTAGCACCACTGTATTGAGAATTTCTTACTCAGGTGGTTAAACTCTACAACTCATGATAAAACTATTTTGTTATTTTGATTCGTGCAGAACCCAGACGTGACGCATAAATGGCGTCTCGAGTGGTGCCTGACGATTCCTCCAAATGTTCCAAGTGCAATCGCTCCCCCCGGGACTCCAGCTGTGGTACTGAAAGCAAAAATGTTGTTTTTTGTAAGTATTGCATGACAGTTCTTGCAAATGCTCCTATAATGGTCGAATGTATTGATAGATCCTCCCCCCCTCCCGTACTCTTTTACTGTAATCACTAAAAAGATTGAAGAATTGCAGAACTAATTTTGGAGTACTTAACATCCGTTTGCAAGAGGAAAAATGGAATTCCCTTTAAGAAAAACTTTAATACCATACCTTAGGACAGTTCAATACTAATTATTATTGTTATTGTTATTGTTATTGTTATTATTGTTATTATTATTATTATTATTATTGTTATTATCATTATTATTTTATTGATAGATCCAGCTCACCAAGATTATGACTTCCGCTTCGAGAGGTGACGTCTTAAACGTCGTGATTCCAATCATTTACGACACTCAGGACAACACGACTCTTCGGATGGACATCACGCCGAAAGGGACTGGTGCCCAGAACCTCCCTTCCCACGGCCATGGTGCTGCAGTGTCGGCCTTCCTGAAGAACTGGAACGAGACAGCACCCAAGACAGGTAAGTACAGCTGACTCCCTATACCTCGAACCCAACGTTTCTGGTTTGCTAAGACTTTACATGAAATTATTTGAGGAACATGTAGTTCTTAAATTTCCTGGGTCGGGACCACCTGGAACCTTTCGTTGGCACTTCTTTTGACTTTGTCATTTTTCAATCATTGACATCTATTAACTTTGTATTGTTTACAGTATGTGAATGCACTATTTATCCAACTGTGCTCGAATTGGTGAAGAACCTCGTTCTGCCGGCCACGTAAGTTCCAATGCATTATGGGAAAGAACAAGCCCTCCCTTCCATCATGGGAAGACATCAAATGCGTAAACTTATGTTTAAAGCAAGTGAATGCACTATTTATCCAACTGTGCTAGAATTGGTCGAGAACCTTGTTTTGCCGGCCACGCAAGTTCAAATGCATTATGGGAAAGAACAAGCCCTCTGTTGCACCATGGGATGGCATCAAATGCTTAAACACATTTTAAAGCAAATGAATGCAATAGCGTCCAACGGCGCTCGAAAAGGTCCAGAACCTTCTTTTGCCGGCCACTTAAAGTCAAATTGCATTATGGGGAAGAACAAGCCCTCCATTGTACCATGGGAAGGTCACTAGAAGTTTATCAAGAAAAGTGTACTTTGTCAAGAAACTTCCGCCGTCGTTGGATTAATCCGTATGTGTCAGTTCCTCCCCTGTGACAATCTTGAGAAGTCTAGAAATTAAAAAAAAAAGAATTAAAAAAATTGATTTTTAAATCTTTTTGTGTCATCGTGCGGTAACTTCAAGTTTGTTTTAAAAACACTCAACTTCTCGCACTTTTAAGCTCAAATTTATATCCTATGAATACGAATTTATAGTGATGCACATGTCAACATAAGGTTACTAAATCAATGCAGGCATGAATGCAGAGAGGAGAAGTTAACTTATGGTTATGCAAGATAACTTTAAAAAGAAGGAACAAAAATAAAGAATATGAAAAGGTATAAGTAAGCAACTAACTGTGTGACAGTTTATTAAAGTAGAACTGCACTTTATGATCTAGAAAAACAAGAAGAAAAAGTTGACCTATATTAAAGTGAAACTGATTTACATGTCAGGGGGCGTGAACGGTTTGTCACCATCTCGATTCCATGCCCTATTTTAGTAGCTGTAGGAGTTTTTAGAAGGACTTGAAGTTTTAAAGTTACACTGACGTTTTTAGTCCTATTTAGCAATATTTGTCAGTCCGACGAAGGGCTAATGATCGAAACTTCAGCACCTCTAAAACTTCCTACGAAGTAGATTAATACCATCAACTCTTGAAGTTGATCAAAAAATAGCCATTGTTCTTATTCGTCGACGCAACCAGAATAATTTTTATAGAAACTAACTCAGTGTTCAGGGGAAACGGATGTGAGGGCGACCAAAGATAACCTGGGTAGAACTGTGGAAGTGGAGCTCGAGACTCTCCATCACAACTGGGCGACTGTTCAGAAGCTGGCCCAGAACGGACTGGCATGGAGTGCCTTTGTTGCTGCCCTACATGCCAGACGGTATAATGGGCATGATGGATTAATTGAATTCATTGTGAAACAGACTAGCTAGTTTCTGTACTTGGATAGCTGTACTGACCTCAAAGTGTGCTGACTTCATCTGTTATCTGAGAAACTGTGAGCCCTTATACTGCTAAAAACCGGTTTCACATAAACTAAAATAGTACTAATTTTAAAACCACTGCCTGAAAACCTACCAAGTGACCATTCATTTTCTTTGTCTTTACAAGTAGATTCTGAAAATGGCCATTGCTTCAACAAATTCTGAGGTTTGTAATTTTAAAACCACTGCTTGAAAACCTACCAAGTGACCATTTTCTTTGTCGTCACAGGTAGGTTCTGAAAATGCCATTGTTTCAACAAGTTGTTTAGTTGGTACTTTTGTTGAGGTATTTGAAAGTTTAGTAGAGTAAGAGTGAAATAGATTTTAAAATTAGTTTCTATTCACTGTAACGGCGCTCGGATCCCGTGTTACTGTTAGTGTTGGTTTTATGGTCTTAATTACCCTGCTTGGCGGAGGTTTCTCTGGTTAGAGGAGAGAAAATAGCGAAACCTCAGCCAATCAGGGTAGGTCTTTTTTTACTAAAGCAGAGCAGTTCATCTAAAAGCGCAAACTGCACGATCAACAATTTTGTAAATAGTGTTTGTATATACTGACAGCATTTTACTTATTTAGTAAAATTCCATGTTGTATTTGTAAATTCAAAGTTGATTAGGTTTGTAGATGGACCCTTAGTATATCGACTGACCATTGAAATGTTTTCTGCCGATCAATTTAAATGCTACAGACTAGCGACATCCAGAGGTTGCGGAAACGAAATTAAATAACAGCTGTACCATTATAAACTGGCAAAAACTGACGATAAAAACCGTTTCGGCGACATCTTGGCGCCATTGTCAAGGGAAACGAATACCGTTGGAGTGATTAAGGTGTTGAAAAAATGCCAAAACAATATTGATTGTCTTGTAAACGAGATGTTACTCATTAATCAATTACGACGGTGTTTAAATGTACAATCGGACTCAATTTGTGCTAAGGTCTTTGTCTAACTTATGCAGATCAATGACTCTGAGCTCTTTATCACTCTTGAACTCGCATAATTATTTTAGCTTCCCTTGTCAATGGCGCCAAGATGTCGCCGAAACGTTGGTTTTTATCGTCAGTTTTTGCCAGTTTATGTTTATCCAAATCACTGTTGATTAACTGTACCATTGTTATTATAAGCAATGCGGTTTGGCTCAAATTGGTACTGGCTCCCTGAAATAACTAAAAAGCTAAAGGTGTCAGGGAGTTTATAATAGTACAGCTATCGCTGATATTAAACTGTTTGAAATCGGCCTCTGTTTATTTATGCGTACCTTTTAGCCTTCAAATCCGTCCGTCGACCACCGTTACCCATTTTTCGAGGAAGTCCCTAAATAAGAGAGAAATTGTTAACTTACCACATAGTAATGTGGTCGATAATACCGCGGCTTGCAGAGACTGCAATAGTCTGCTACACGCTTTTTTTTATAAGAACTAGTAAATTTTTCCGAGGCTCATTAATTTTTCGGCGATTTGAGTCTCAAATTGTTCTTAAATTGTTTTTATTTCTAAGTGTGGTTTAAATCGAATAAAAACTAAGCCTAAGGTATTGCAATACGTGTATTGGGAAACAAATTGTAAAGACTACGGGCAAAAATATATATACAAGTACTGCGAATAATTTGAAGCAATGACTGATTTATAAAAGCCAAAGAGAACAACTGCAAAATAGCTATCGAGCCCCGAGCCTCAGCTTGTTCTTAAATTGTTCTTAAACTTTGGACAATCTGAGCCTCGTTGTTCTTACAAAGTTTTTCTTATAAAAAAAGCGTGTACTGATAAAAGAAAAGTTCTAGACAAGGATGGATTATCTGCACCAACTCTGAGTGCTTGTTACACTCTTCTGTCGCGATTTACTACCCAGTTTATTTAAAAAATGAATAAGTTCACTTTTAGAACAATAGAGAACTTTGCTTTGCATTTGGAGAAGTAGAACCTAGTCCCTTTCGGACTTGATTACGTAACTATTTTCAAAATGGCGGTAGTGTGCGGAAAGTCTAACAGTTTTTGCGTGTTTCGTTACGGATTGAGAGCTCTTTACCGCGGATTTTCGGACAAGATCATTGATATGCCGGAGAGGGAACCACCAATACCTCAATATAAGGCTCGGCAAAACGAAAACATCAAACTTAAGCGTGCAAGATTACTTTATCAAAGCAGGTAAATGGTTCACTTTGGCTCACTTGTTCGTTCTCTCTTGCTAAACTATAGAATACGTGACAAGTTATGAACCAACCTTTTTTATTCCCTGCTGGGTTGTTTGATAAAAGCGGAATTAACTACTTTGAACCAAATGAACTCGTATTTCAAACATATAGACTCTGTTAAAAAGGTTCTTTGACGAAACGAGCTAAGGGCCCAATTGGACCAGTATTCTAAATCCCCATTAATCCTTCTCTCTAGTTTACCTGGCTGATCATTGAAACTTTAAGGTGAAGTTTGTTCGCAACCTTAGGAGAGATACTTGTTTCTTTTTTCCTTAATTTGTGTGAGTAACTGGATTGCCTTCAGGGACATAGCCAGGGGGTATCCTGGGGAACCTGTGACCCCCCTCCCCCCCCTCTCACTCTCTCTCCTTTGTAAGCCTTTTTTAATTAAACAACCTTTGGAGGTTGACATGGCAATCTGGTAAGCACCCAGACTTTGACACAGCACAGTCACATCCCGGGTCTTTCTTTGTCTCTGTAGAACATACTGGTGTAGTTAAATTTTGCGTTAAATCTGGGAAAACAAACATTGTGATTGGGTGGAATAAATGTTTTCTTGAATAGGTTGTGTTCACGTATAGTTGCGTTTATAATCATTTTCTCTGTCTCTGGGTTTTTGTTATTCTCTTTGTTTCTTCTCATGTTTATTGTACCCTCAAACCACACAGCAAGTGTTGCTGACTCAGGGTCTCAATGCAACTAAGTTATAATCATATTTGGTATAGTATAAATCCACAGGTAGCCCAAGCTCCCATCATGATATTTATATTGGGGGCCAACTGAATTTTTGAAAGCAAACTTATGGTAAATCTGAATTTTGTATATTATTGCTCCTAAAA
Source organism: Hydrozoanthus tunicans (assembly GCA_026413305.1). Classification (NCBI taxonomy): domain Eukaryota; kingdom Metazoa; phylum Cnidaria; class Anthozoa; order Zoantharia; family Hydrozoanthidae; genus Hydrozoanthus; species Hydrozoanthus tunicans. The sequence continues at coordinate 9,716 of JAOBAT010126853.1, forward strand.
TGTAATGATTAAAATTGTTCATTCTACATTCTGTTATCTAGCAGACATAGCTTCTTACATTTGTATAGCTTTTGGGTGAATTGAAGCGCTTTCTTGGGTGCAGCATAAAAAAGGAGATTTACTTTTTCATGCACCTTAGAAAGTGTAAGAAGTTATGACTACTACACAGAATATAGAATGAGTAATTTTATCAAATTTTTAGGAGCAATAGCATACAAAATTCAAATTTACCATAAGTTTGCTTTCAAAATTTGGTTGGCGCTCAAATATTGTGATGGGAGCAAGGGCTACCTGTGGATATTTAACAGTCAGGTCTATTAGTTATAACAGAAATACCATAAAAAATTATGTCTATACAGTCTTTCCAATAACTAATGCACTGCTTAACTAGTTCCTAATACACTACACTGGCTCAACAATATAAACTAATCTTGGTTTTGTTTCTAAGGAAGCGTGGTATGCTTGAAAATGGCCTTCTACTGAGGTAAGGAAATTATATATCATGGGCTGATAGCTTACAAGTTAGTTTATTCATTGTATAAACTGTTGTGATGGGTTATTCTCAAGTAGAATCAGTCTCCCATTTGATGCAAAGCTTTTAACCACCATTCTCTCCCTTCAGGAATCCCCTGCTTGTATATGCTTACTGCTAATTAAAACACTTAATCTACTTCAGTTTTGATTGATAGTGACTTTAGTTAATGAATGTCCACTATCTACTTCAATTGAAATGGAATAAGTGTTAGTTATTTGTGCCTTGCCTTGCCCCAACCCTGGGGGAAAAACTCCAGCATGCATGTATATCGATGTGAATCGTCATTTTTGTCTCTGGTTTTGTTTCTCTGCAGTGCTTTTGCACATGAATACCTGGACAACATGAATGAATCCCAGTTGAATCAATATGATGATCTAATTAACCGCCCAAGCAATGATTGGGACATTTATTACTGGGCGACTGGTGCAAAGTCAATTCCTGATGAGTACAATGGAGAAATAATGCAACTGTTAAAGAGCTTTACTAAGAATGAGAAGATGGAATCAAGAATAAGACAACCAGATATCAAAACACAGTGAAAAAATATGTTTGCTCTTGAAGAGTGGTTTTTGGGGAAACAGTTATTGCCAAACTCAGCTACAGTCAAACCTCGACTGTCCAGACTTGTTGGGACTGGGCTAAATAGTCTGGATAATTGAAAGTCCTGCTATACACACGTGTTTTATAAGAACAACGAAGCTCAGATTGGCCAAAATTTAGAACAATTTATGAGCAAGCTGAGGCTTGGGGCTCTATTGAGCAATTTTTTTTAGCTTTACAAAAAATGATTCACATAATTTTTTTTAATCATTATCATGTATGAAACTAATCCTTGGATAGTCACTGGAAATCGTCTCAGGGGAAAAATGAATCAGGGAATGAATTGATCAAGAATACACCTGCTAAGCAATCCGTTTTCAAATACATGTATATTGCAGTATCTTACACTTTTTTTCGATTTAAACCACTCATTGAAATAAGAACAACTTAAGAACAATTTGAGGCTCAAATCACCAAAAAATTAAGAACAATGAGCCTCGGCCAAATTTACTGGTTCTTATGAAAAAAAGCGTGTTATTTGAAATTCAAAAGTTAATGAGACAATAAACCCATTGGATGCAATATGCATTTCACTTTCATTTAGCTGATGAAAAATGGAATTTTACTTAGTGAGTGTTTGCAGCTCACCATATATGTATTTATGAATTGATTTGAAGTTTTAAAAAAGATTGAAAAGAAACTAATCCAATCAATGTGAAAAAATATCCATAAAAAATTGCAAGGCATTACAATTTTCAACTCATGGTGCCATTGATTTTGCTGGAAAAAGATGGAATAAAACATTAGAAGTGATAATCTCTTTTTATTTGCACCCCTTAAAATATTGTTTTCTAAGACAACTTTGATTTTTCTCTTAAAACAGAATTGTCAATTTTGACAAGCACTCTTACCAATAGAAGGATAACCCTCAGAAATGGAAGTCAACTGTATTTGTAAGCCTTTTTTGTGAAGAACAACTTTGAAAGAATGAGGCTCGGAAAAATAAACTTGTTTTCATACAAAAAATCGTGTATCATATTGTTTTCTTATCAAGCTCAAACGTTTAGCTGTAAATAAACGCAAATAAATTAATCCATGATTTTGTGCTGTCTAATGTAACAAAATAAAGTTCTCGGCCGGGATGGGGGGGGGGGGGGGTACTTCGGGGTCAAAAGGGTAGAGATGACCGTCGGAAAAGTCCCCAAATACCCTAAAAAATACCAAGGGATAAAATTTTCCACCGCAAAAAATACCTCTCGGTTTTGAAATTACCCTAAAAAATACCAATTGAAATCTGAACATTTTTCCTTGGTAACTAGCGCGCGGCGTTAAGTCCCCTTGTGTTGCGCTGAACGCGATATGCAGTTAAGGCAGTTAATAGAACGTTCGTCGAAGGACTTTTGTCTTAACTTCTTGTTCATTACACACGTTTGCTAAAACACGGGACTGCAAGCAGTCCAATAGCTTCACGTTTTTCAACCCTAAAAATACCAGGCTTTTGATTTAACACAGGAATTCTTTTAACAACCCCTAAAGAATATCGGACTGGCAATCTTTACCCCTAAAACATACGACGGTCATACCTACCATCCCAATATAGGGAGTACCCCCCCCGGTTTCTCGGCCTTGGGTGTGTTGTTAGCATTCATTATTAAGTTGTTAGCCGATTTTCAATCTGACGTTCTTAATATAGAAAAGGTCTTCATACAAAAGAACATAGTCTTAGAACTGGTACAAAGAGGTTCTTAGAGTAAAACATAACTCTAATTCATAGCTAAGCTGTTTATACGTTTTATTTCAGCTAAAAAATGCTGTGAATTCTAAGGAAACACGACTCGTTCATGCCTCTTTGCGATACTCGACGATACCATTGATCTAGACCCTCTGGCCTGACAAAAACTTCTCACATGACGCCAGCTTGAGTAGTTAAAATTGTCCGGAACTGGTCCAATTCAAGTTGTCTAATGTAACACGCCATCAAACGCAAAACAGACGAGGCAGAGCGTAAAGAATTAAAGTTGCTTATTGATTAAGATGACCACTCAATGTTTTTGAAAAAAATGCTTGTTATTTGCTGTTGTGCTAGAATTAGCTACAACCAGCCCATAGTAATCGATTGCCCTTCGAATTTTAAGGTTTTGAAATATGCCTTTAAGTTTGATGTAGCCTTTCAACAGGCTCTGGGGGAAAGGGGAAAACTCTCTTCGCCACTCGATATATTTCTCCCTTTCCTCGAACAAAGAGCCTGTTCACAGGCAAACTTTAAATTTGATGTTATTGGCATGTTATAAACATTTTAAATTATATTTTGGTATTTTTTTCCCGTTTGGCGGTGGTCTATTGACAGTCACCAAAATTTTTGAAGGTTTTGCTGTACATCGGTTCATGGTATTTTTTTTTGATAGCTCAGAGTTTTTATCAGTTTATTTTCAGAACCAGGCTGTTATCGCACTTGAATCTGCCCTGGCAAGACAACCAATTTGTTGTTTGTTCAGATGGTAAAAATGAGAACGTTCGGCAGCCCAGTACGCATTTTATAAATTATTCTGATGTAACTGAATAGTTTGACGTTTCTTGCGGCGAATGACGCCCGTGTTCGTTTTCACAGAACTCATTCTGCCATTTATGTCATTTTGCATTGTCAAATCTAAATTTAAAGCTTAGAAACGAGCCGCAGTTGTCTGTGAGAATTAATGTGAGAGAATATTTAACATCTGGAGCGCGTCTGACAGGTTGCAGTATACCGCGTAAAAAGTTAATGAAGAGGTCAAGAAATTTTGCGATTTTGCATACTTCTGGTATTTGTTCAGTCAGTGTTATCAGTTGCAGCACTTTGCTTGTTGATTTAAACAGGTCTAATTTTTGTCTATCAACGCACAAGAAATCTGGAAACGAATCGTCTCAGAGAAAACATTTAAACATTTTATGCAGTTTCATGCGAGTCCTAGGAAGTGATTTCTAGGTCCCATAACCAATTTTGAACATATAAACATATCATAGTAATGATCAAACACGGTTGAGACGTTTTTTATACAAGTCACAGCTTGAAGAAATTAATTAACAATTCTGATTTGAAAAATGGTTTTATAGATTAACCTTCAACTTGTGAAAACGAAGCTAGTCCCTGTCTACAACTTGAGTACAACGATTAAATTTTCTTTACTGTGATTACTTGTACTTCAGATAGTAACTTGCAGGTATATCGTGTGCAATAAAAACATAAATAAAAACAATATTTGACCGATGGTAAAATTGTAAAGATTAGGCGTTGACAACGTTGTTTCTAGTATTTTTTTTTCTCAAAAGATCGCTGGGTGTATTGGCCTATGATGTACTGTATACTGCTAGGTTTACTGAGCTACAATAAAACCCAGGTTTTTAAAAGGTGTTGTCTCAAAAATGTCCAAAATCTGGTTAAGCTGTCAAATATCGCGTCTGATTGTCGTCCTTTCAGTTTGCATAACAAAAACGAGATTTGAAGTGGGTTACATATTTCTGAACCGCCCTGTTCAGTTCGTTCTGCCTCACATAGCCTGGTGACCAATTCACCAATATTTTTTTCCCTCATTAGAGGAGGCCATAGGGTTAGTTGCGGTCACCCCATAGATCCGCCCCTGTAGTCGCTTTGTTTTTGGGAAGTTTATCACACGGCATTTTTGCACAACAAACACGTATATATGATACATATTAGTTTCCACTACTGTGACAACGCCAAAGGGCCGGATACTAGGTCATAAGAACTGCTTAGTGCTCATATTCTTCATAGAGACGTAACCGTCAAAGGCCAAGTATATACCTTAGAATACTAACTTTTAGCGTTCATATTCTTTGAAGCGGACGTAGCTGTCGAAGGCCAATAAAACTAGAATATTCTTTACCATTTATATTCTTCGGAGAGGTATTCGTGGAAGTTAGACATTTTTTTGACAACTTAAGTGCATCTTTTTACTTGAAGATGTACATCTTCAAGTAAAAAAATGCACTTCATCTTCAAGTAAAAACATGCACTTAAGTTGCCAAAAAAAAAACATATTGCCCCCGTGGCAAAAGATAATTGAACGAACTAAACTCTTCATTCGAAACTTACTGCAAGTGCTCAACGCGACGCTCGTCGAACTCGGGCATTAATTGGAGTTTCTTCCCCAAAGGCGAAACTCGCCAAAACGTAGCTCGACCATTTAAGTTAATCTATTAAGTAGTCGGGCCGAGAGAAAGTGAAACAGTATTAGAGAAGATTTTAAAAAAGAAGCATAACTGAAAGGAGAGAGGGCGTTTTGAGACGCACACGAACTTTGCGACCTATGACGTATTGAATGCTTATTCTTAGCTTTTCTGTCCTGCAGCTTAATCCAAGGATCTCAGTTTGAGGGGGTTGGACCTACAGAATCTCATTGAGCTGTCATCTACTCCGACTGACTGTCGCCGTCCTTTTGTGGTTCTGTTATCCATTTTGCATAATAAAAACGAAAAACTTTGGAACACATTTTTCGTTCGTCCTGTTTCTTTCCAATTTTATATAGCGCCGATCGAACGCCTGTTGACCACCTTACCAACAATATTTTTCCTCTCACGAGATAAGATAGCTATATGTTGCCAACATGGTTGTCGCGGTAGTGTAGTGGTCATCACACCGTTTTGAATACAGAAGTTTTGAACACGGAAATTTTGAATACAGAAGTTTTGAACACGGAAATGCCTGTCCCTTCTCGGCTCTCGAACAACCTTACTACCAATCTCCTTTTAGAAATTGCTCACTGCGTATTCGTGTTCCAATCAGTTGCGGTGAAAATGACTATGCGGTGTGTATTGTGAAACTTCAGTTGCAAAAGTTCAATGTGAAAGTTTATTACGCGAAGCATATAACTTTACAGTTAAACTATTATGAACCATGCAGTTTACACTGTGCAGATCCTCAGTTACTTCAGCAATAGTTAAAATTAGTGTTATACAAGGTTATTATTGACTGACTTAGTAAGGCTGAAGCTAAAATAATCCCCTGTTTTCGCAGTTTTTCATTTTTGTATGCAAAATAACAAAGATAATAAAAGCCAGGTATACGGAAGCACCTATATTACCTTGGCATGACGCAAATGCTTAAAATATGTTTTGACTAACACCGAGCCAATTTAGCTTTATTGCCTGCGCCTGACCTCGCTCACTAAACAGAACCACATCTGCAAAGTTCTTGTAACGTTGACTGAGAACTGATAGCTGTCCTTTGCAAAGATTAACAAAAATCTTTGCTACGACGAGCCGTTTGAACTGCTGCATAAGAGATGAAAGCCGAGTGTTTTTAAAACCTAAAAATAAATATCGTGAATATTCCCGTCTTAAGAAAAAGCGTGAAGGAATCCGAACTGTCGAAGCTTGTCGACTGTTCGAGTTCTGTTACTTACAAACGGGCGCTCCTTAGGGCCGATAACAGTATACCTCATGCAAGAAAATTAATTTTCGTATTTAATCGAGAAAATTTCCCATCTGTTTTTTGTTTTAGCTCCTTTGTTAAATTTCAACGCCAACCTCAAAACCGAAATTGTTAAACTTAGACTACAATCATATCAGAAACAAGCAGTTTTCTAGCGGAAGCCATATGTGCCTGATTGAGGCACGCTGGGTCGGCCCACGATTTCCCTCAGAAAGTAATCGTAGTCGGCAAAAAATATACAAAGGTATATATTGTCATTATGGCCATGTTCTTTTATTCCATTCCAGTTGGAAAGTCAGTCAGTATAACTGGCTTATGCCACTAGTTTAATACTCCAACGAAAGAGATTTAACTCCGGCTTTAACTAAAATTTGTGTAGCTGAAGTCAGCTATACTGCGGTTTTAAAAAGGTCATTTTAAAAATTAAAACGAAGTATACATTTGGATAAAGGTTGGACAATTAATGGTTTACTGTTGTACGAGTGCTTCAGCTGAAGTGTTCTGCGGTTATCGGGTTTTAATTCAGTTTCAGAGCTGCAGCGCATCTTTCATTTGTTTAATACATCAATATTTGCTTGGCCGCCCGAAAAGCATGTTATTTTTCATTCTTTTCAACTGAGTTGCCAGACTATTAGTGGATTTTTCTGTTGCATTTTACGTCAAATATGTGCTTTTTTAGAACTTCCTCAGCTATTTTGATTAATTCATTAAGCTGAAACCAGAAAATAGAATCAATACAGTGACCTAAAACTGTTGAGTGCATGAGCAATTAATAGCTAGACAACATTCCGTCAAGGGCAATCTTCAGCGGTCATGACGCACACTTCGATGACCCAACTGTGCGTAGTGGGGGTTGATAAATTCCTCCATCAGTCTCTCGCAAAGCAGAGCCGGCAACCTATATACACTCACCCTATATACAACCTATATACTCATTGGCTGCCATGCCGGGCGCCGGCACTGCCGCTGTATCTGGGTAGATTGGCGGAATAAGTATTAGTTTTAACACCGAGGAGCAGTAAATCTATATAATAATAACAACAACAACAACAATAATAATAATAATTATGATAATGATAATGTGCTTTGGATTGAAATATAGGTACAAAACTCTTTTTTTTTGTGCTTATAAAAAATCAGCAACCGGTTTTCGATCATTTTGATCATTATCAGGCTGTGGTAATCAAAATGATCGAAAACATTTGCTGTTTTTTTGCAAACACCGAAAAAGTTTTATAACTATATTCTATCCGTTCCATGATGATATTTCAGGGAAGATGATTCCGAATAATACACTTTGCTTTAAACAAATTTTTTTCAGTACATCTTACAAGAAAGGAAAGGGCTGAGTTTTATTTATAAAGCCACTCCCAACTACATATTTTCTTTACTCAGCGAATAGGAAACAAACGGTAGTTTATATACGTATGCTTGCTGTTTGCCAACGTCAACCTCGGGGGCCTTAGTGAAGCGAAATAATTCCGTATTGCTCTGCTCTCCATTCCCATTCCCTACTAATATTTCAATATTCATTTTCCCTCTATGTGCTTTACTGAAATATTCCATATTCAAATATTCAATGTTTCTCACGCGGCATATTCCGGCAATTGCGCTTCACCAACTTCAACCCCAGAGTCCGGTGTAACAAATACCGCCATGAAGGAAGACGGAAAAGAGAGAAGTCTTAGTGTCAAGCATAAATAAAGTCAGTTCAAACTAAATTTCACAATGCTGCCAATTAAGGAGTAGGCAAAACGTTGACGTGCATGCATTTTTATTTGCCCAACTCTTCTTAATTCTTTTTCTTTCGTTGCATGCATGCAATTTGAAAAGCTTCCCACCATTTCCTTTTTTTGGGCGCGAACTTTTCATCGAGCCGCCGTATGCACGAGCGATTGACCAATCAAAAAGCAGCTTGGATAAGAAAGGCGGGAAATCGTCGTCGTTTTCACACAAAGCAGAGTTTTTTTAACGTGCAACCCACTCGCTTACAGAAGAAGCAAAGCAAACTTCATTCTAAAAACAAGGGGAAAAAAGTTAAATTCCTGTTTTGTAAGAGACTATTTTCAAAAATGCCTGAGAAGGAAACTGTTAGTGAAACAATTCAAACAACTCCAAACAATGAGAAACTTGGAAATGTGCCGGCAGATATGAAAAACGACGCCGTTACTGAAGAGCAAAAGAAAGAAAACGTTGAGTCTGAAAAGCTGGAAAAGGACAACATTCCCGAGACGGAAAACAAAACTGAAGAACAGAAGGAAGAGTCATTACCAGTGCCACATGACGTAGAAACTGAAGAAAAGGGCGTGGAGGAAAAACAGAAACAAGAGAACCCGAAGAGACAAGTAAACGAAACCTCCGAACATGCCGAGACAGAAGAAGAAGCCGCAGAGGACGAAGAAAGCCCTTCTAAGAAGAGAAAATCGGCCTAACGAGGCATTATCAGTAAAAAGGAGGTCGTGGGTATTTGTTGAACTAGTTTTAAAGTGTTAATGTTCTTGTCTCTCGATTTCTGGAGCTTGTCAATGGTGTTATTTTTAGATTCTAAAAAAAATTGAAAAGAAATGCATACGAGATAGTAAACTGGCTACAGCCTCTGAACTCAAACACGTACAAGTCGCAATTAGCTTTGGACTAGCAGTTATTTGCATTAGTACTTAAAAAAGCTTATTTATTGCTAACCTAATTTACGAAGAAGCAATCATGCATCAGCAGAAAATTTGCTGAAATTTGTATTCAGAGTGACTCAAATGGTACGGATTTCATACTAATTTTGGTTTGATTAAACCATGCACCACAGTTTATATAAGAAATAGCTGTTCATTTGTGCTTATGCAGACGAATGATGAATAAACATTTTTAATTTCCGTAAGGATTTTAATTTATTTGTTTCATAGTATTCATCAACTTTTTTAGAAGCTATATCTATTTTTCTTTTCGACAAATTACTTGTAAATCCTCTCTCGTCACCGATAACGGTACCCAAATGTTTTGCAGTCGCTGAGAAAATACATTTTACCAAATATATAAAAAAATATTCTTTATTCCGTTTAGAAAGTGGTACAAGCTTTATAAAGTGGTACCATTAGTGGAGGTGGAATGCAAAGGGGGTTTGTTCTTGGAGCGACGGAAGACAATTTCTATGTTTACCAAATTGACTTAGACCAAGTTTTAAAAAAAACAATTCGCAATTTTCATATCTTACGGGTTTCATTTCTTTGGACGTTGACAGAATTAAAACAAAAAAAAACTAATTTACTCTATATAACGGTGATTTACATCATAAATCACTGGACTTTTACCTTTGAAACTCTGTTCTCAGATACCTTTTCATATCTATCAATAAACTGCGGTTTAACACAAAATTAAGTTCTTTGTTAAAAAACCATAACACAAGAAAGATTTGCATTTGTTTATTGATAAGCTGTGAGTGTGAAGCAGCGTGATTGAAAATTTGCAAGTTTTTAGTTGAGACAGACAAAAAGAGTTATTAGAGCAAAAGAAAATGATTTCAAAACGTACCAGTTTGTTGATGATTCGATTTGAGGGATGCTTTATATCAAGTTTTTTTTAGAGTTCAAGTTAATTTTGTTTATGCAACTGGCCTTGAAGAAGATTCTCACGATCACGATTCGAAAATAAAAACTCTCGTTCGATTTTTAACTAGTGTTTTCGTGGGTGTTCCATATACTCAACTCCTTCAGCACGCTTAAAGCGGTCTGGAACAAACTTACATTCTTCAGAAAGGTGGAAAAAACATTTATTAGCTCGAAATTAATCAAGAGCCTTTTATTTAGAAAAGAATGTTTAGAGTAAACAAACGCTTGATTTGAAGATTTCGTCTTGATTAGCTTTGAAAGACCCATGCGCTGACTGAAAAATAGAAGTGTAAAAAGCCAGTAAAAAACCATTTACTGTCAAGCAAGGAAACTGCTGGCAGCTCGGCATTTTTCTCTGACCTTTAGGTAAAGGTTTCGGTTTTCAAGGGCAGCTGTTTTTTGACACTGGATCAAACCGCATCCCCATTGTCTATCTAATTACATGCTGCCGAATATGGCAAGGGTTGGCCAATCAGTATCCTACAAAGAACTGTCAGTTTAATAAACGTTAGTTGCAAGTGATGACCTTTCTCTAAAGCTATCAATTTCGATGGGAAATTCTTGGCAGAGCGGTCGAAGGATTTAGGGGAAATTAAGTGACGTGTTTGTTTCTCCGTTAAGGGTGGTTGTCATAACTGACTTTGTAATCAAGAACTGGAATAATGGCGAACGGTGTTTTGAGAGTGTCTTTGTTATGCTCAGTTTGGGTTTTTGTAGTTAGTCAGACCCTGTCAACTTGTCCCGTGCTCCCCGGCGGAACAACGCAGCCGAAGGTACCAGCCAAAGGTACGTTTGAACAACTCAGTATAGTTCATGCTACTCTTTGATGTCATTCGTTGCCGTTGGGCACCGTGTTAATCGGCTACCTTGTTGCTACAGGTACAGAACCGCAAGTTTGTGTTAGCCAAAAAACATGCTGCACAAAGCAGACAGAGCAAATTCTAGAAAGAAATGCTGTGAAGGATTTGAAGTCCAAGATGTTAAAGAAATATGAAGGGACGCAATCGTCTTTGATTACTCTACATGATGACCTCAAAAGTAAGTTATTTTCATCATGTGTTCAGCCTTATGACATAAAAAGCGCTTCGCCAAAGTAGCTTTGGGATAGTTTACCAACTGCGCACATGGTCAGTCCAAATGAAAAAGCACTGATCAAACTAAACATACGTTTTTGTCTGTTTTGTTGATTTAAAATGGATGTAGTCGCAGTTGGTAAATCCCTGGTGTTAGCTCCCTTGTATATTCGATATAGCGTGATCATTTATTTCCGCTCGTATTCTATTTAGCATTTTGCGATTTGTTAGTGACAAGAACTGAAGTGTATCAAAAGAATTCTTTGTAATGACCTATCGTTTTTATTCTTCGGGAATCAGCTAAAATAAAGTTCTTGCATGTCGCACGCTCTCTGAAATCGGCGAAAATGTACCCTGTTGCTTGACGTAATGACTTGTTTTTCCTCTGGAAAATGAGTTGTCTTTGAAGACAGTTATCTATTTGATTTGATTTTTTCGGGCCTTTCTGGACTTTTGGTTTCACAAATTTTCTTTTCTCAAGGCAATATTAAACTAAGTTCCACCAGTTTCTAGCGGTTTTGTAATCCAAGGCGTAATTATTGTATTTCTTGGTGTGAAATATTACGCGAAGAATCTCATTCTTTATTGGAGATTGTTTTAATTGTAGATGTAGTAAATTAGGGACGGTGTGAAATTGTTCGATGGGCGGTTAGTGTTTCCTGTCATTGTCAAAGTTTCGCGAGTTTGTGAATCATGAAGAAAGCACACTTTATGACCTCGACACCCAGTCATAATTCAGTGTAATGCATCGTTTATTTTGGTTCTTAGAAGGAAAGCGGTAGCGATAATCCGCGTAAGTGAGAAGTCTGTGGGCACTGTTGTCAAAAACAAGGATTACTATTTCTGAACTGAAGCGTGCTATCGAAACAAAGAAACTGATTAGACGCGTATCTTCGGGCTAATTTCTTCCAGCTTATCATTTATCGAATTTGAAACGCTCGGAAAAAAAGATTACAGTTGATGTTTTCTGGGTTACTTTTTCGTTAATGCTCTTGGGAGAGCTTGGGAAATTTTTTTACATATTCTCGTTCTCGGGAGAAATACAAACCTATAACTCACACGCATTTATAAATAAACGTTATACGTGGTAAAATGTTTAGATCAAGAATTAATAGAATACGTTGTATTCGCAAATGCACGATACAAACTGTACATACGTGAGCCCGCGCCGTATTATCCTTGGCGCTGAAAATCGAACATAAACTCCTTGATATTTAAAATTGTTTACGAATGTACTACCGACGAATGTTTAGATTTTACGGAACTGTTTTCTTTCGCCTAGATTCAATATCGAAGTCATTACTTACTTGTTCAGTCGTCGAATATGGCGGCAATTAAACTAGTAGGAATTTCTTTAAAGTGTGCTCAATACAGGTTTATTTATCTCGTAACTGAGCAAAACAACTTTGAGTCTCCTTATACAATATCTCATACAATAGTTATTTGTGAGCAGATGAACCCCGATTACTTTTCTTCTCAGACGGTCAATTCAAACTTGTAAACCACAAAAACGTTTGCTTCACCTTTGCGCTGCTATGTTCATCAGATCGTTTTCTTAACTGAAGAAGATTGACAAAAAATGAACAATATTAACCGAAAATTTGTTGAAAACGTGTTTATGAAAACTACGTTTCTCAGCACTTGAATCCTTGCGCCCACTAACTGTAACTTTGAAGTACGTAATCATTTAAGATGTTATGGGTTTTAGCTTATGCTCATGGATTGTTCAAGTTTCATTTCAGTTTTATGTCTAGATTTTTAATCTTCTCGTTGTACGACCAATTTTAAAACTTAGATTGTCGTGTTACAAACGTACAAATTATGCATTGAATGCCTAATACAATTCACTGCTTTTTGAATCATATTTTTGTCATTTAGTTCTTTTAGCTTCATATTTGAGAGCTTTATTTGTGGAACGAAACACCTGTCTGATTTCATTAGTTTGATTCTTGTCTGGCTGAAGTTTGTTGAATTTGCCGTCACTGGGTGTTGTTTTTAATTTTGATGATATTTGTGGTAAATTAAAGTCAATTTACTCTAACAAACTGTATTTTAACTAATTTCTTATAAGTCGATTGATATAGTTGAACATTGTTGTTTTACATCCTTCCATTTAGCTCTTGATTCTTGGTTCTTTTCTAATTTGAGTCATTTTCCATTTTAGAGTAAGGCTTGCATTTGAACTGGAATGCTGATCTTTAGTGTCTGTGATAAAAAGTAAATATTCTATTTTGTGATCATGTTTCTACTGTCTAACTGACAGCTTTTAGTGAATATGGTGAATTTTTCATATTAAAATTTTTAGTAAGTTGTCTATAGTATATGTTTATATATATTGGGAAGAAATTGTTTTAGATCAGTTTGTAGGCTCATCATATTGTTTTTGTTACTACAACTTTGTGTAAGCTGTAGCTAACTATGGGGCACCAAATGTGAAAATATTGTACAACATATTTACAGCAACAAATTGTTGATAATAATAATAGACAGCCAAAATATATATATGGCAACAAACAGTTGATAGTAATAGAAGTGAGGAGGCAGCTGGAAATTCGGCCAGGCCTACAGCAGACTGTGGTAGAAGCCCAGCTGGTCTTTGTGAAGCGATGTCACATTGCCACGATATATTCAAGGAGGAGCTACAGGCTGTTTTTTGAAGAGGCAGTTCCAGTCAAGGCAAAATATACTTCCTCCTCAGTTCCAGTGCAGATTGACCTAAGATGGTTCACAGATGGCCTCGTTTTCAAGGGTGTGGGAAACATAATCCTTACTGTTACTCTTACTGTAAGGATTATGTTTCCCTCGTCCTTGAAAATGTGACTAGGCCATCTGTGAACCACCCCAGAAAGACCAGCTAGGCTTCCACCACAGTCTGCCATAGGCCTTGCCGAATTTCCAGCTGTCTCCTCACTTCTATTATTATCAAATGCTTCATAAAAGCTTGGGTGACCAACTACCCTTTGGAGAAGATTTTCAAAACTATCTGCCATTTTGACAGCTTTCTCTACAAGGAACAGTAGTTACTCCCCTGACAGTGATGTATACAGCCCAATTGTTGCCGTATACATATATTTTCCATTGCCGTATATATATACATTTTTCATTGCTGTATATATATTTTCCTTGTCTTATATATATTTTTTGTTGCCATATATATATATTTTTCATTGCTGTATTTATATATTTTTTGTTGCCGTATATATTTTTGGTAACTGTATATATGTGACCTCTCACAAGAAAACATACTTAACGACTTTTCTGTTTCGCGACTTTTCCGTTTTTACCCGTTAGCAACTCGTTAGCAATTTGTTATCAACCTGCGAGCATTCTGTTGTTGAGCCGCGAGCAACCCGTTGTCGAGCTATGAGCAACCCGTTGGTAGCCCACAAACATTCTGTTGGGCAAGCCGCAAGCATTCCATTGGGTAAGCCACGAGCATTCCGTTGGGTAAGCCACGAGCATTCTGTTGGGTAAGCCGCGAGCATTCCGTTGTCAAACTGGTGAGCTTTCCATTGTTTGTACAGAAGCTTTCCACTAGTAACCTGTGAGCAAAGCAGTTGAATGGCTTTATCAACATTTCTGAGATCAAGAACTATCTACAAGGGACAAAATTAAAAACTACAAAAGACTGTTTCAAACTCGAAGAAAATTACTGGAACTTTTTCGATCCATGCATCTCTAAATTCATCATGATCCATTGAAGTCGAAGAACGTAGAAGCAGTCGTTCCACATTCCAGTATCCTTGCCAGTGCAAAACCCCATTGCTATTCTGGATTTTATAGCGTTCTCCTCTCTTCCTGCGATTCTTTCCCTACTTTATTGCTGTTGTATTGATAAAAACGAACTAGAAATTGTCTGCATTTCACAACATTCAATCGTTCAAGAGCAAGAAAAGCCAACACATTTTACCACTGGTCAGCTGAAATTGGCAGTTTCTATGGCAATTTCAATTTTGCTCCAAGTTTCAGCCAATCAGAAGTGCTTGAATTCAAAGATGATAACAACATGGCGAAGAAGCTGGAGAGATTGATGTTTTTCCAATATAAACAGCTTTAAAAGTGAGCTAAAAAAACAGGACGAAAGCAGCTAATTTAGATCGATTACTTCAAATAGCTATTTTATGCCTAATACGAATGCGAGAAGTAAATTGTTTAGAGTTTACTTGCTGTTGAATTTGTCATTCAAGACTTGACTGCGAGTAACCCATTATCAACCCACGAGAAGAAAAACGGAAACAGAAAAGTCGTTAAGTATGTTTTCCTGTGAGAGGTCACATATTTTTGGTTGCCGTATATATATACAGAGTTCGTCCAGGTCCTTAAAAACCTTAAAAGTCCTAATTTTCACTTTCCAAAATTTGAGGCCTCAAAAGTCCTTAAATTTTACAAAAATCAGTCATGGTCCTTAAAAAGTCCTTAAATTTCTGCTTTTTCACTGAAGTTAGCATTTTGTATGAATCACAAGTCATGTACTTAGCTTACAAACAAACTGTTTGTTGCTTTTGAATGAAGACTACACTGTTGTGTTGTCATAAAAAGTGCACAGTAATAGCTCTGCTTATTTAATGCCAAGTCAAACCTTTGCAGTTCTATAGACTTTAGTGTCAGGTCTGTGAATAACAACAACTAAAGCGTGCCTATAACTATATAACTGTGTCAAGGGAAATCAATATCGTAAAAAGACATGTTTTAGGTCAGTTCTGGTTGTTGATGTCCTATGCCTTAGGTCCAATAATCTTATGAGCCTACAATCTTACCTTGAAAAGTCCTAAAAAAGTCCTTAAATTTTGCTTTGAGAAAAGCGGACGAACCCTGTATATATATATATAGTTGTACAATATTGTCACATTTGGCACCCCATAGCTAACAAAGTCTCTGAGCTGTAAGTGTGCATTATAACAGTTTTTTATTGCAGTAGTAGAGTGTAGTCCATGACTAATGGTACCTATTTTCATTGAAGGCAGTGTTTAATAATTTTATCAGTGTCTTATTGCAAAAAATTTTAAAGATGTTGAGAGTTCTCTAACACACTTGAAATAAGTTTATAAAGACTTAAACTTTCATGTTAGAATTTTTTGTTTTCACAGAAACTTCAGTGTAGCAAATTGATAAACAAGAGTGTTGTTTGTTGCATAAATTCAGATACATTTTCAGTTCATTGAATAGTATAAAGTTTCTTGATTGGAGCAGAAGTTAATCTTTTAACTGTTTGCCCAAATTTTATATTTCCATCTGTTAAAATGGAAAAACATTTCCTGTGCACCCATGAATTTATTGTATGGAAAAGTTATTGCACCTGTGTGATAGATCTGTAAACAACCAGACTGACGGCTACTGTAAAAGAGTTCCTCAAAAACCCACACAAGAAATATCTTTTTATCCTTGTTACTCAGTCATTGTTGCCAGTTCTGATGCTTTGTTTTTACCTTACTTATCTAACTTAGTGTTTTGCACATGGCTGTAATGATAGAAAGAACTTTGCTGAGGAAGATACAGGGGGGGTACATTAGGTGGATTTCCACCCCCCCCCTTTTTTTACGCACCTGAAAAAAAAAGTAAAACAAAAGGTACAAAAACACAGACAAACTTTAAAGATAGCAAAACAAGAATTAACATCCAAAAAATTGCTGCTGTTGTCACTCTTGGCCTGAGAAGCCTATACTAAAGCAGTTGAACTACCTCAGTTTAAAAAACTGTGGACTCAAGCATTTACAAAAAATGTCTTGAGCAATCAATGAAAGTAGTTTTCTGTAAAATTATTGTGCAAAAGTCAAGCATGATTTTTGCCAAAAAAATTTTTAAACTGGTTGCAATAAGAATAAAACTTGATTAATTTTCTTAAAGCATTGTGTTGCATGTTGGTTCTGAATAAAAATCATTGTGATTCAGAAAGAGTAAGTGACTTTTTTTTTCATTTTGTGTTTTGATTTCAGAGAGCTACTTTCACACTTAAGTGCACTCAGTTTTCCATTCTTCCGGGGTCAATAAATTGAGTACCAGCATACATGGACCCCGTTAAGTGGCTGCCTGAGGTGCCTATATATGCTTTCAGTCCACTGGGGGTAAACTGATCATTGTAAAGCACCTTTGAGCATTCATTTGGAAAGGGCACTATATCAATGCACCACTTTACCTTAACCTTAACCTACTATAACTATATCAGTGCCAGGGAAGTGGGAAGCAAGTATTATTTATGGTAATTTTACCAGTTGTTAAGCATGTGTTGCTCCAGTAAGGGCCCATTCCTAAACTTTTGCAAAACTTATTGTAGCAGAGGGTGAGTAGTTACTCAGTCAAATGTGGTATGTAGTCTTTGAAGGCTTTGGTGCTAAAATTGCCAGTGATGATTTGGTCTTCTTTTTAGTTTAACAGTTCAGGTTTCTGAAAGTATAAGTAGTTTGGTGCAAAAACCTATCGTTATATTTCTTTTCGCACCAAATTGTTACTTGGATAGTATCAGCTCCAACCTTTTCAACTACCATTATAATTAGAACTTGAATACATAAACTAAGGTTTACATACCTAATGTGTCAACAGAAAAGCAGTCTACTGGGGATTTCCCCTGACGCAATAACACTAACACTTTATAGCCACATTTTTGCAATTGTCGCATACCCCTTTTCCTGTTCATTGGCTACATAAGTTTGTCAACCAAATTTATAAATGACACTAGTAGTTGTTTTGACTGTTAAGCAACACTACTTTCTTGTACTATAAATAGGTTTCTTAAAAGTTAATTAACACAACTGCAAACAAAAAACAAAGTATTTTCTTATTAAACAAGAAACATATTCATCTAGTTTAAACATTTTTAGTTCAAGATCAAGTACAAATATACTTACAAATTATGATCATATTTTATTTCAAGCTTTTGAAATTGTTTTGCTTGATTCTAAAGATTTCCAATACATAACTAATTAACAGAGCTCTCCCTAATTTTGCTTTTGGAATGTTGGCTGAAACATTTTCATTTTAACTTTGCAAGGTTAAGAGTTTAAAATTATACATGTCTTGGTAACTTTTTTTTCCCAGTGGCATTTCAATTTTTATGCATGCCTAAGTCTGGCTCATTTTAACAAAATAGCTTTAAAAGCTTGTTACCAAAGCACTTCAAACTACACATTCTCATGTGTTTTGCCAAGTGAAGAAATTATGACTTGCCAAGTGCTCAAATATTGTCTTAAAATGAGAATAGTGAAAAAAATATTGTTTATCATGATGATAAGTTCAACTTGCAATTTATTAGAATTTTTCAGAACTCAAGTCCATAAACAGATTTAAGTAACTGCATTATTGCTAATAAGCAGCTTCATATTTAGTACGGGAACCATAAATTGCTTGTCATCATATTTCAGACATGCTTCAGTACAGTAAGTTTTATTATATGTTGGAAAATACATTGTTTAGATTAATTTTCACTTGCAAAGATGGACAGTGTCACAGCATTTAACCAAGAACTTGCCCTCAAAATGAGTGAAGCATAACTTTGCATTTCAGCTATCAAAGGAAGGTTTAAATATAGGCAATTCAGAAAAAAAAACGAAAGTCACTGTCTGTTCTTAAATCTAAATTTATGTTTTCTATTTTTGATTTGTTCATTGGGTTGTTTGACATGTTTAATTCTTTGTTTTATTACATGTTAGGAATGCATGAAATTACTTCATGTTATCTTTTTATGTTAATTATGTTTAAAATGCATATTACTTATTGTCTTTTGTGCTCACCATATTCTAACCAAAATTTTATTTCAATTATAGATTACTTTGAAGAAACCATACAGAATGCATTTGTTGTGAATACTCAGCAGTGGTTGAAAAAAAACAAGCTTCCAGAAGCTGGTCGTGTAGCTCTTGCAACATTTTTTGGTAACCTCCAGAGCTATTTGACTGACAACAAGGTCAATTTAAATGATGTAGTGAAGAAGTTCTTTAAAGAGTCTTTCCCAATCCTTTATGAACATTCACTGGCACCAAATAATGGAGCCCCTTTGACAAATGCTTATGCAAAATGCCTCAAAGACAAATATGAGGATGTTCAACCATTTGGCAAACATCCAGTTGAACTCACTAAACGGTTGTCTCAAGCTTTAGAACCAGTACAAGTATTTCTTGAAAGTCTCAAGTTTGGTGCTAGAACTATGGAGGAGTCAAAAGGGTTCAACTTCACTTCTGGCTGTAGCAGAGCATTGTTACAAATGAATGGATGTTCTTCATGTAAAGGGTTCATCAATCTGAAACCCTGCAACCGTTTTTGTAAAGATGTATTAAAGAACTGTTTAAGTACTGATTTGCAACTTCAGAAACCATGGGGTAATTTTATTGATGCTTCAAGAGCCCTAGCAAATGGATTGAGCCATGGATCAAATCTGAACAGCATTACCAATGTGATGCATACACTTCATCAGGATATGGGAAACGCACTTGTCTACTCAGTTGTCCATCAAACTGATGTCATAACCAAGGTGAGTTTATTCAAGCTGTTCCTAATCCCAATAACTAGCCAATTGAAATAATAACCTTGGTCTTCATGATACAAGTTTTAGCTATAATAAAACGTTTTTTTTTTTGTTCAATAGACGGGCAAACATTGTTCGCGGCCTCAGTATAATGTTGCAGTACAGTCAAACCAGGGAGCAGGGGAAAGTACACCAACCACAGCTGGACCATCACCAACACAAAAAATGGGCTTGTTCTCAAAAATGGAAGCTGCAAAAGTAAAACTACATTATTTGAAAAATGTCTATGAAGAGCTTGAAAGATCCTATTGTGCAGAAATATCTCCATCTCTTTCAAGTTTTGAAAACTGTTGGAATGGAAAAGACAAAGGAAGGTTATTAATGAAATACTTACTTCTGGGCTTTTTTTTCAAGTGTTGATAAAATAGTTATAATTAATTGATTAGGCTTGATGCTTGTAATAGGAAACAGTTTCATCTTGGTTTGTTGCTTCTGTGAGACAGAGAGCTCGGCTAGTTCCTCTCAAATGAATGAAATCTTATGGTACAAGATATATAAGCTAGGGAGCATTCAAATATCATCATTTAAGAATCACCACAATTGGCTTTTTTGTCGTTATTTTATGAATGTTTCTAGAAATTGCTTCAGAGTTTCCATTCCAAATTACTCTGGTTTCTGGAAGCAAGTTTCAAACCCTCTAATGCCAGTCAATTTCTGCTGAGTCAGGAAGTAATAAAGTTTAACACAGTTAAGAGGTATTCATACTGATTTCTGTGTCTTGTTTGCCTAATATTCAGGTACACTGTTTCACCTAGCAAACCAACAGATTTTCAACCAAGTCAAGCTGATCAGCAGAAGCTCAAAGCACTTGTTGACCTCATGGTTGAGAAAACAAAGGCAGTGAGGGCTGTTTCACCAATTATTGATGTTGATGGTGAAGGCAGTGCTAGTGGTAGTGGAAGTAAGTCTTAATTGTTATCAGTTTGAATCTGTAACAGTTCAATGTTTTCAAACAACAAGATTCTTAATTTGTCCATCACCTGATGAAGACTAGCTGTACCAGCTTAAACGTTGCAGATTGTGTAGGCAGCCTTCTGTGTTGTGAATTACAAAACACAGTTACAGCAGAGGGCCTTAACCTACTGTCAGAACAACCCCAGCTAAAAAGGCGGCCTACATGATCTGCCAATAAGTATAAAGACAAGCTGTCATCCAGTCTACAAAATTGCCAGATGAAGACTAGCAAAAATAATTGCAACATAGCATCCATTTAACCCTTTCAGCTCGGCTAGGACAGTTTATTAGCACCTAGCTTCTCATTACATAACACATAGAATATAAATTATGTACTTAAAACAATGAAAAAATGGGGATTGATCAAACAAGGTGAACCATTGAAGATGAAAAGCAAAAACTAAGTATAAGCCAGAGAATTTAATTACCGACACAACATTTGTTGTGTTTGGGGCCGAAAGGGTTAATTATGGCCAAAATCTTGAGATAATTGAATAAGTATTATACATATTAATATGTTAAATATTAATTATATCCTTTGGGACAAGCTGATTTTAAACCAGCAAGTTAACCATGTTGATACAATAGCACCAAGTATTTTACTTTATCTATTTTCTTTCTAACCAAGGTAATAAGATACCAAACAGCGGCAACTGTGGTGATGATGAAGACTGTGGAAGTGCTGAAAGTGGTGACAAACCAACAAAAGATGGTAGGTTATTGTGTGTGGTGAAGCTGCTTTTGGTTGTATGCATTAAACTAGAACATCTGAGTGACTCAGTGACTTCAGTGGCTTTAAACTTTGCAAGTTACTCAAGGGAGTTTCTCTTTAAGAAATGAATTTTTTTTATTAACTGGTTACAGGTAAAGTTGTTGTATATTTTAAATGAAAGTTTCTTCTCCAGAAAATTTACAATATCATTGTCAGATGTTGTTTAATTATATAGCTCCACTCTTATTTCCACCCAACAGTTTTAGTCAGCAAGCCACCATGGCATTTTAATTAGAATACACTACCACAATCAGAGTTATATACATTCTTCTTAATCAAGTGCAGTAGATGTGGTAATGACAGGCGCTCTGGATGGCCTAAAATTCATAAAAATACCTAATTATTTCTATCATCCTTAAAAAATCCTTATTTTTATGGCGACAGTATCCACTCTACTGATATAATGCCAATTCCAATCAGTGGCTTTAGATCTCTGATATTTTAGCCACAGCAATACATTTACAACAGGAATTGCACAGTCTTTTTCTAGTCTTAGTTATTGTCATTTTCATTGACTAACTTTCATTAGTGTACATTTTTGTTGAAGAAGTTACTGGTGAGAAAAACATTAACAGTGTTGTTGTTTTTCTACTTAAGTGCTCTGAAATCGCCCTATTTTCTTGTTTTTTTATCCCTAAAAATCCCTAGTTTTCAGAGAAAAAGTCTCTAAAATTCTCCCTGACTTTTGTAACAAGCTGGCCAGAATGCATGTAATGAGAAAATGGGAATTGATCAAACATGGCGTACTACTGTGAATAAAAAGTGAAAGTGTCAAACAGTTAGCATGAAGAGTAAAGTTTCTGTTTGGTAGAAGTATGTAAGCAACACCTCATGGCGCATATCTGGGGCTGAAAGAGTCAAAGGCACTAAAAACTCCAAACTTCAGTGTTTGAACTTATCTTCCTATTTTTGATGATAGTTAACCAACTTCTAGCATATCAAATATGTCCCAGAAACTCAGTTGGACATTACTGGAGCAAAGGAGATTTGATGCAAGACTAATGCTCTTGTGTAAAATCCGCTATGGACATGTTCCAACTGACGCTTCAAAATACTTCTGACCAGTGATGTACAGATCCTGGCACCTCCACAGCAACAGTTTCATCCAATTATTTTTACCAGTATTTCATCTCATCACCTGTCTTTCTACCCAAGAACTGTTATTTTATGGAATAACATCCCAGTCTGTTTTTTTATACTAATTACCTTGTACTTAGATCAAACTTGCAGTCTTTAGGTCTATCAATCAGAGTTAGTTTCCCTACCTTTAATGTATGATATGAAATTGGGGTTATTCTGTTGTTATCACTGACCCATTCACCCATTTTTTTCATTTAGGAAGGGTAGGCTGTAGCAATAATAAATTCAATGTTTTTTTTATATAGTTGAAGCTGATTACTCTACTGGGATTTACTTTGAGACGACACCTAACCCTAACGCCCTTGGAGGTGGTGTCAATGTGGGCGCAAGAGGAGGAGATGCTTCCAGTGTTAGACAAAGTGCACCCTTACTTGTAGCATCAGTTCTTTTTATTTTGCTATTATAAGTTAGTCATGAAAACTGCTGCAAGGTTTAGGAAAGTTTCAATCCTACCTCGTAGCATGTTAGGTAGATGCCTGATTTGGTCACTTTTGCTCACACATAACTCGGTTTTGACCAGACGAGTGTTGACGAAATACCAGTAACAGATTTCAATTTAAAACCAGAAAGAATGCCACAATACCAGTTGTACATGTGTGGCAGATGTTGCCCTTTTCCCATTATTGTTTCAAGCCGCAGCCAGTTGAAAATAAGGAACAAAAAAAAAAATTTAAAAAAAACTAACTGGTGCAAATCTTTTTCCTACTGCTAAATTTACTAGAGGTATATAAACCAAGAACTTTGTTGCACTGAATTTTGAAAACATGTATTTATCAAATTTCACAGTACTCATGATCAGTAATCGAACTTGGAAGTGAATAATTGGCTTGTGAAGAAAACCAGATTTAAAGGGGCAAATGCTTGTGTGGTTTGCTAAAAGATAAAGATAACATTGAATAACTGGTAAATAATTAACACAGTATTCACTATAGCGGCCATGTCAGTTCCCTTGAACAAAAGAATTTTGATGATTTCTTTTGTTTAGGACTCCAATACGGCTGCTTCGTCTTTTGTCTTGAGTGCACACCAAGAATATTACTTGGGAAATGTAGGTTGATAAAAGTGCAAGGAATACGTCTGGATTATGATGTAGATAGGGTAAGGTATTTTGAACAACTTGTAAATTGGCAAATTTTTATTAAATAGTTGCAACATGTATAAGACACTAGCTACATTGTAAGGCAAGTTAAAACTCTTAGATCAGTTTTGCACTTTTGAGGACATTCTTTTATTTTTGTATTGCCCCGTATTATCTCTTGAAGCAGTTTTTTGTGTTGTTCAATGTAGGGTGGGTTAACTACCCCTTAGCTCTTAGTGCAGTTTCGTACTATTAAAAAGATATTCAGTTTTATTTTGTATTGTTTAGTACAGCATAAAATGGTCCTTCATTGCAGCTTCACCCAGATAAGTGTTGCAGTTGGTTCGAATTTGGAAACTAGTTATAGTCTGGTAATTATGTTAATTCAGTATAAAAAACGTAGGTGTAATGCAGAAAGGTAATTTTTCCAATTGTAAAACACTAGGCCCTGTGCAAAGTTTTCTTAAGCGTCAGTAGCAGGACAGCCGCCGAACTTGTGTTTGTCCTGATATAATAGATTGATTGTGTTTTCTTTCTAAAGTGAACCCTTTGGCGCTCGCATTATTCCCTAGGGTATCAAGCAATTGCCAAAAAAGCGGTCGTTAATACATTAAATGCTCCTTTGAATGCACTGAACTGTCCATCGTCTTGCCAAGTATCTTCAGAAAAAAGGACGTAAAAACTCAAACAACTTCCAAGACAAAGTGAACATGCATTAAGCTATATTTTTTATTTCAAGGGTTTACTTTCATAGCCGAACATTTCACTTTTTCTGTTTTCGCCCACACGGGTCGTCACTGAGAACGGATAAAACGATTTACTCATTTTTTTGTTTAATCCACTCGAGGTACTCCCGGGCCGGCTTGGTCTGTTAACTGCTATTTCAGTCAAGTGACGTCTCAAGTCGGCTTTTTCAATGTGAAATTTACCCAGCACGGTATTTTGGCCAAAGTTGAATAGATCGTGCTGAGTTTAAAATGGGACTATAAGTGCTTCGCAAGAATCTGAGAACGGGATTTTAATATGTCTGTATTACGTGCCATTTATAGAAGTGCGTGACTGGCCATCTTCGTGTATTTTTCATATGTTTACTTTTTTCATCAGTTTTGCCCTTTAATTTTGTTGTGGTAACAAAAAACAACAATAACTCGTCTTTTGGAGGATTAGTTTTTGTGACTGGCAAATGTTATCTCTTAGCGGTGATCTCTAGGCGGTAACTCGCCCTTGATTTTAAAGCTTGTTCCGGAAGCTTTTCCTGAACGGAAGTAGTTAAGACATGTGCCCGCCACAGACTTGATAAGTACGTGCTAAGCCGTTACCCATGGTTATGAAATAAACCCACTAAGTGATGTATAGAATGTATATTATTATTGATATATAATCAAGAAATAAAAGTCCATTCATCTGGTATATTTTTTTTCTTTTTAAAAACAAGGTATTGGGCGTGGTTCAAGCATTCGTAAAGGTGTACGCCTGTTTGGAGTAAGTAAACTCGATATCTTGTTAGCTGGGCTTCGCTTGTATGAGCGCAACCCTGATATAACGGGATATAACGAAGCGCCAAGAAATTTAACAACTTGCTTTTAGGGCGCGCAACCGCTACTATGGCGCGCAGCCGTAGAGTTCTATTCGTAGTGCATAGTCATTGTGTGCTGTCCGAGGATGTATTTCAATATTCCTGGATACAAGGGGAGGATCAATCAACTCCCTTGAAGTACTATTGCTGTCATGATTCCCGGGAAATATCTGCAGTGGCAAAGCAGAGTGTACAACCAGTGTTATAGAGGTGTCAAGAATAGTTCGAGTTATTAATCCGTCAACTGAGTACAACAAGAACAAAAAATAGCTATTGCAAAGTTAACATTACGATCATCACATCCAGCCTGTTCAACATAAACCGAGCCTTACTCTTTTGGTGTCAAGGGGAACGAGAAACAGAATAAAAGATAATTCGATTTATCAAAGTTAAAATAATATGGAAAAGAAACAAAGAGTTCCACTCGGTTCACATTCTAAGAAGTCGTGCAGTTTTTTCATTATTTTCGCGAGCGTTTGCAAGGGGGGAGGGGAGGGTCCAAGGCCTATGCTCTGCTCTTTTATCAAATGTAACATTGTTTCAGCAAAAACTAAGTTTTCACCTAGCAACTGTACACGAAACTTGGTTCTGCTCCCACTCGGATCCATTGTCGTTTATGTTGATAGTTCTGGTTGTGAGGACGTTTTGTTTGTCGGAATAAAAAAAGTACGATTTATTCAAAGTGAATATGAAAATGCTATATGTTTAATTTATTCTTAAATTTATCTTTCTATTCCCTTGTCAGCACCAAATCTTGATAGCACAGGAAGATTTTGTTCCACTTATAACCGTCCTCCAAGCATCATTTTACTACGTACGCTTTTGGGGGAGGGGGAAAGGATAGGGCTTGAAAAAAGCGGAGGGTCTAAAAATGAATGCCGGGGCCGTGGG
>JAOBAT010126854.1:0-12807 GCA_026413305.1 Hydrozoanthus tunicans
CAAAGATATAATAGAAATTACATGTTTGAAAAGGGACTGGGTAACATATACTAATAAAAATTTACAATCTTCTTATACAATAATAATGTATCATAGTAAATGTAATAGAGAATAGCCTGAACAAAACTGCGCTACCTTTGAGGAACAAAAACTACAACTAAAAAAGTATATTGTGCTTACGTGGTAACTTTTGGCTCGCCTGCAATTCTTGCAGTAACACGAGTAGCAGGCGACTGCCTCACACTCCTCAATTTAGCAAGCCTGACAGGACTGGTGCCCTCTCCTTCCATTTTTACTTTTACAGCCCCTGGGTCCGCTGCCCTCTGAATCCGTGTGTACTTGGTGGTCAACACACCACTGCTGGGACTCGCTTCCTCGGACACTTGTTCGATCTTCACTAATTTTGCCTAAAATATAACAAAAACTAAATCCTTAAATACATACAAGTATATGAGCGTGAAAGTGATTAATCATGCAGTTGAAATTCGATGTAATGGAGTTTAAAATCTGATTACTGGAAATAGTAAAAACGCTAAAAAAAAAAAAAACACGACGTTTCAACCATACTTAAGAAACTGGTCATCAAACTGGAATGGAGATTACTATCATTTTAGAGAAGAAAGAAAAGAGGAGAGGAGAGAAGATTGGTTGAGGAAAGTGTCGAGACCAAGTGTCCAATATTTGGCGCCGAACTCTACAAGGCATGATGAACTGAGACCGAAGGTTTCGGTCAAAACTGTGCGTTTCTTAACGTTTTACTATTTCCATTAATAAGATTTTAAATACTGATTTCACATACAAGTATAATTGCTACTTTGCGATCAACCAAAAAGTTGCCAGTTTGATTCCTAAAGTAAGAATAAAAATTCAAAAATTTTCCTGGGTATGCCCCCGGACTCCCCTAGTATTCCCTCGCGACTTCGCGTTCGCACGGCCAAACTCGCATTCAAATTGCCTCGCTTATTGTTATTACTAGTATTTGTCAAAAAGAACACCAGCACTGTAGCATTCGTGTTATTCACGGGACCAGCGCGAGTGTTCTTTTAAGACCATTAACTTGGCTTCGGTTACGTACGTGCCATCAACAGTATCACCAAAATAGTATGTTGTCAAGTGTCAAGTGTTAATGCAACACTTATGGGACGTGGCTGATAGGACCGTGAACAGGTACTGCACAAGCGTACTTAAGCAGCTTACTCGAAACTAACAGCCCTTCAATAGCTGGAGCTAAGGCCACGTATATAGCATACATTCTCCCTTTTATATCTATCTCAAAAACTATTGAGCTTAAGAGTTAGCAACCGTTAGTTTTATTTGCAACCGTTATTTGCATGTTAACATCAATTTGAATCGTAACATTTAAAATTCACCAACGTAAGTAGCGGCCACAAAAGTAATAACTGCGGCTACACAATTATTATTACACATTATTACACACAACAGAGCTTACTCCATCATATTAGCATCTGTTTCGTTGGCAGCATGCAGATGTTTGGCTTTCATAAACAGTTTCTGCTGAGCAAATACCAATTGTGCTGAAAGTTTGAACTTTCTTGGTTTATCAAGCCACATCGATCTGCAACGTGCTGTAGCAGTGTATTAGGGACTCTAGGATTTGTGACCAGGCATTTACACTCATACATTTAAAGTGCCTATGTGTAATTTTTTGGCGCAAATTTTTACCTTGTTATGCTTACTTTTCGAAATAGCAGCAACCGAATGATATTACTGAGCAAGAAATAAGTGGTTCTGACGCCAAAAGAATTGTAGCCTATTTTGCGCGACCAAAAGAATGCTCGTAACGTAGAAATTGTTCCGACGATTCAACCAACAAGAAGTATACAATAAACAATTTGTTGTTCCCAGTCCCCGGACCATGCATCTATTTCCCGATATTTCGCTCACTCTAAACGGTAAAAAGTCGGAACTCATTCTCTGCAATATCACTGGGTTGGTCACTTCGAAAACTAGGCACAAATGCTACAAATTGGTGCAAAACATGTCTTCTGCAAAGCATAAGTGCGCAAGTGCGTGCCGGTAACTCCACACATTCAAAAAAATCACCCCTGTTTTAAGATACCTCAATCTCTTTTACTTTGGAAGCGCTGATGATCTTTCGCTGAAGAGGCTGACGAGTTCGTACATCGTGGTTGAGCTTGTTAACGTACAGTGTTGAGTTGTGATTAGACATCCGGTCCTAAATTAAGGTTTTTTAGTACAATGAAATACTTAACTTAACTTAATTTGTTAAAGTTGCTTCATTATTATGCTTTATTAAATGTGGTTATTTAATTCTTATAATTAACAACAACACATATTTTTATAATCAGGCTGGACTTATCAATTATTTTGTTGTTTGTGTAGAGAGCAGTCGTTGTTAGACTACTGTCCTATTAGCTAGTTAGTTAAGTTATCTGATTAGTTAATTAGTCACTCACTCCTTTTCTCAGTAGTTGTTGCTAATATTACTGTCTATTAGCTAGTTAATTAGGTTATCTGATTGTTTAATTAGTCACTCACTCCTTTACTCAGTAGTTGTTGCTAATATTACTGCCCTATTAGCTAGTTAATTAGGTTATCTGATTAGTTAATTAGTCACAAACTCATTTACTCGGTAGTCGTTGCTAATATTACTGTCTATTAGCTAGTTAATTAGGTTATCTGATTGTTTAATTAGCCACTCACTCCTTTACTTAGTAGTTGTTGCTAATATTACTGTCTATTAGCTAGTTAATTAGGTTATCTGATTGGTTAATTAGTCACTAACTCCTTTACTCAGTAGCCGTTGCTAATTTTACTGTCCTTATTGGTTAGTTAGTTAAGCAAGCTGATTGGTTAATTAGTCACTCACTCCTTTACTCAGTAGTTGTTGCTAATATTACTGTCAGGACTATTCACTAGTTAGTTAAGTAAGCTGATTGGTTAGTTAGTCACATTTTCCTTTACTCGATATAGTAGCTGATTGGTTATACAATTAGTCACTAACTCGACTTCCAAAGTTTGTTTCTGTAACTTCTTCTTTCTGCTTGAGATTCCGATGCCATGTAGATTTTGCAATTCCGCGGTCACACCAGGGGCAAGAAAGAACGTGACTAGATTTTGAATGTGGATGTTTTTATACCGATAATGTTAATCAGTCACATGTGGTGATATCAAAAACAGCCAATCAGGACGCACGATTTCCATATCATCACGTGTGAATGATACGAAACTTTCCCGCCGTTGAGCAACTTGTAAATCTACTTCGTTGATGAATGACAAAGAGAAACATGGCAAGCGGCTCATATTTTCGTTTTTCGCTGGTAGAATCAGTGAATTTATAGAAGAACAAAAAAAAACAGCAATACTCAAAGGAAAACGAAAGGCGATCTGTCAGTGTTGATTGAATTTCTACAAACCATAGAAGAGGACAATAAGAATATTAGTTTTGCATTAATCTCACTTAGTATGTGATAAAAAAAATTACATGGCCACTTGGAGATACGAATTTTATCTTCTCGTGTTGAAAATATCTCACTCTTTCGCTGCGCTCACTCGTGAGATAATTTTTCAACACTCAAGATAAAATTCGTATCTCCGCGCGGCCATGTAATAATCCTATATACATGAATTTGGGACAAGTTTTTCCACCCGCCCCGCGACACACGTTCACGAAATAAAACCCTTGAGTCCCAGACACCAGATTGGAACCCAAGACTGTGTACTGTAATACGATGCATGCACAGCAAAACTAAATCAATAATTACTTTTGGTTAAGGAGTGTAGCACTCAAACGTAAAACACACACTGATATACATTTAATTAAGTACTGGATGCGAAAGATAAGTTTGTTTCAATACATACCTCGCTGGTCGGAGTACTTGAAACATTTGTCTGGTGCAGGTGTATTTCAGACTTGCTGTCTAGAGGTGACACTTCATACGAAATCCTGGCCGAGTCACCAGAATCCGATTCTTTCAGCTCAAATATTTCCTGTTAGGAGCACAAATAAATTCAGCAAATTTTTAAAAAACTTTTTTTGTCATGCAGAGCTCGAATTGTAACAAAAGTCTATGGTTACGTTGTAAGGAAAACAATAAAGAGCTAAAAGAGTTGAAAAGATGTTAAGCAGTGTAATAAAATATATTAGGAACTAACGGAGAAGTTGCGCCAAAATCAGAGACATCAGTACTAGTTGAAAATTTTAATTGTTAGTATCTCAAAAGCCATGATAATATTTTTCACCGTTTTTCTTCATTTAGCAAGTCTAATCACTGAAGTAATAACATTTGTCACTTCGTATTCACTTTAAGTAATCGTGAGATCTAAACATTTCCATGCAGATGTGCAAATCCAGTGAGGCCAAGTATGCTACAATATAACTTAGTGCCGATCTCAATGAGGCATCATCTGGGAATAACACGGATAATAATAATAATAATAATAATAATAATAATAATAATAATGATAATAATAATAATAATAACAATAATAACAATAATAATAATATGGATAATATTAATAACGTGTAGCATTTATATAACACCTTTTTCCATATGTATGTGATCAAAGGCGTTTAACAATGATTTACAGTTGACTTTGGTATTGAGGCCTTAGATCGTCCGCTATATACGGCTCACAATTACATTCATTGAGAATTGCCCTCAGTTAGTGGTAGAAAGACCACGACACTTGGATCGCCCTACTTGTTTTCAACAAGTGTTGTGGGTTCTTTTAAGTCCCCCAATAGAAGATCGAGAGACTGGGCCTACGGTTTGACGTCCTTATGCGAGAAGATGCGAAGGTCTAACCGTTTGCAGATGTTAGAGCAAAGGCAGCACCTTCTCCTCAGTTATTTTAAGACCCTGCATGGGTAAAGGTCCCTCACTGGGAATCGAACCCGAACCTCCCGCACGAAAGACTGGCGCCTTACCAATTAGGCTAAACAGTAGAGGCTCAGCCGTATATAGGTCAAAGATCGGAAAACTAAATTATCATAGGATACCAGGCCTCACTTTGTTTACACGTCTAACTTTATACTATGCTACTTTTACAACATTTTTTGATGCTAATAACAATAATAATAATAATGATAAAGCTGATGAAGGGCACTGGCTCCCTGAAATAACTATAAACCAAACCAGAGAATATCCAACGTCTAAGGATTGTGTTAAATATTTTGTTTTACCTGATTAAGAATTTGAATCTCTCTAATGTATCCTTCGCATTCCATGTTCTTGCTCTCTAGTTCTCGTGTTAGACTATTTATCTGTATTTCAAGCTCAGTTCGAACCGTCTTAATCTTCACATCATACTCTTTACGTACATCCTTCAGTTGTACCTCAAGCTTAGAAATATAAGTCTTGTTGTGATTCAACTCGATGTCAATCTCAGCCTTTTCTTGGTTTAGTTTCTGGATTTCATGGATATAACCGTTACATTCTGTTGTCTTACTCTCGATCTCTCTCTTTAATTTACCGATTTCCTGCTCGCTAGAGGTGTTCAGAAGTTTGAACCTCTCTATTATGGCTTCTTTTTGGATTATCT
The DNA here is from genome assembly GCA_026413305.1 of Hydrozoanthus tunicans. Lineage (NCBI taxonomy): Eukaryota > Metazoa > Cnidaria > Anthozoa > Zoantharia > Hydrozoanthidae > Hydrozoanthus > Hydrozoanthus tunicans. Next base: position 5,527 of record JAOBAT010126854.1, read on the forward strand.
CAGTTTTGTAGACCTCAATGCGTTTCTCAACCTCTCGAATTTTGATGGTGAGTTGGTGAGATTCTGTTGCTGCTTGTTCCTGTTCAACGTGTGCTCCTTCGTTGATCTTAAGGTAGTAGTTGAGTTTGTTTTGAAGGGTAGATATCTCCGCTTCTAGATCGTACCTGTTAAAGACAAGAGAAACAGCGTGCATTTCTTTAAAAATTGTCATGAAAAACAAAACGTAGAAACTAGAACTCATTTGGCCATTCCAAAAAAAGATGGCGGTTGCACATGTTACCACAATGCCTTGCGGTTCTTACAGCGCTAATCGAGGCTCAAAGAAAACCGAAGTTCTTGTACTAACAGCACTTTGGACGACAAATTTGAAGTTAACCGATTCAATTTGGCGGTTTTATGAGCAAGTTTAGGTTTTACAGGCGCTTAGAACTGTGGGTAAAAGTACAGGTCTTTTTTGGAATGGCCAATTTGTAATGTACAAAAAATATTTTCTTAAAAACTTGTTTCGACGTCTTTTACTTAATCAATTTACGATCGATTTAACACGTGTGTTTTGTGGTTACAATTGCCATTTTTCAAAGTTAGCTCACGATTTCTTGGATGTACCCTTTACGTTCAATTACTATGCTTTCAGAGGAGGTGAAACATAAAGCAAGGAAAAGGCCAACTAGCAATCAAGATCTCTCCTATATCCAACCTTTCAATACCTACCTCTCTTGGGTTAGTTTTTCGATCTCCTGGATATAGCCATTACATTCAGCTTCTCTGCTCTCCAGGTCTCTTCTCAGCCTGTCCAGTTCCTGGTCATTGTTCGCAACTAACAGGCGCATTCTTTCAATAATGGTCTCTTTCTCTATTATTTCTGTCTTGTACTCCTCAATACGAGTTGTGTACTCCATAACCTTAACCTGCGGTATAATGCTTACGATCAGTTTTATATTTATTTTCAGGTAAATTGATAGAATGATTGATGAATGGATGGATGGATAGATGGGTGGATGGATGTGTGAACGGATGGATGGATGGATGGATGTGTGAACGGATGGATGGATGGATGGATGGATGGGTGGATAGATGGATCGATGTATGGATCGACAGATGGATGAATGGTTGGATGGATAGATAGATGGATGGATGGATATAGAATATGGTGGATAAGAATAAACAGTTATTTGCCTGTAAAGTATGCTCCTTGTTTTCTCCAGTGCTCTCTATATCCTTCAGCTGGGCCCTCAACATCTCCCTTTCCTTTCTCAACTCTTCCATGTCTTTTTCAAGCTCAATTATCTTCGTACGAAGTGACTGAATTTCTATTTCGCTTTCAGATCTTCCTTGCTGAAGCTTATCAATTGACTGGGTGTGACCTTTACACTCCCTTTTCATGGTTTCCAGTTCTCGCTTAGCACGATCAAGTTCTTGTTCGTACGAATTTGTCTGAAGTCGCAGCCTCTCGATTATCGTTTCTTTCTCTATAACCTCTCTTTCATACTTTTCCACTCGTGTTTGAATCTCAATGATCTGGGTGCTCAACAAATGTTGCTCAGATTCTCCTTTAGACTTGCTGTCATCCAGCGCTCTCACAGCTGATTCCTTTTGTGTTTTTTCTCGTTCAACATCACCACCAAGCTGGACAATTTTCTCTCTAAGCGACGTGATCTCTATTGTAAGTTCAGATTTCTCGCGGCTCATCTGTGATAACTTGTCAAGACTGCTATTACACTCTGCTTGTTTTGCGAGAAGATCTCGCTTTGTGGTTTCTAGGTCGGTTTTTAATCTTTCGATTTGTTCTTCTCTGAGGGTAATCTCTTTTCGTGCTTTGTCGATCTTCGATTGGAGCTCTGATTGGAAGTTCGACATTTTCTGATTCTCTTCCTGCTCGCGAGATTTCGACTCTAAAAATTGAACCTCAAGTTGGCTTTTCTCACTCTGTTCACTGCCAAGTTGCGTCTCGAGTTTGCTGATTTTATTACGGAGCGTTATTAACTCAACTTCAAGCTCAGACCTGGACTGCGAGGCTGTCTGGATATCTTGGACATAATCCTCACACTCGTTTTCTTTGTCATTAAGCCGTCTCTTGACGACATCTAGCTCGTGTTCAGCCGTGGAAATCTTCTGGCGTAAATCACGTATTGCTACATCCTTCTCTGTGAGTTCATCTCTTGACAACTCCAGCTGAACCTGTAGATTCTTCATTTGTTTTCCCAGGTCCTGGGCATCCGAAGACCCTTTTGCACGAGCATCATCTAACTGTGTTTCAAGATCTTCGTTGTCTTTCCGCAATTCGGCCAGATCTATCTCTGTCGTTCGCAACTGCAAAAGTATAAACGTTAATAAACCTTGTTAATAAAACATGATTCAAAAGAATTGATGAGGAATTTAATCTTAGAAAGTTTTGTACAAAACGGCTAATGCTTCAACGTTTCGACATCATTTATACGAAGTTTTGGCAACAAAATATAAGTTAATTCAAAATGACAGTGTAATTTATGCTAAATACAAGACAATGAATAAAAGAAACACAAGTATTAATATAGCAAGTATACATGCACCTATACACAAAAAAGACCAAGTCAACGCCTTACCTACAACAGATTCAATACTAAAGAAATAACATTAAACGACTCGATAGAAAATATGAGCTTGTTTAGCTCTCTGTTAGTGTTGAAGCTTGGTTTTCACTCCAAAAGGAAAACACTTTGTTACATAAGGTTTTCACATTTACTGTTGCACTTCTTGTAAAACCTGAGCTTTTGATTTCAAAGGTTTAGCAATCAAAATTATGCCTGCATAAATATTCACCAATAGCAGCGTTTAGTTGTCCTTTCACGCAAACGTCGCCTCGCGTCTCGGCATATATTCACCAATTCCTTTACTCCTTTTCAGAGGATAGATTAAATATTCGATTGGATAAACAGTAAAATGATTGGATAAAACGACTTTCTACAATTGTAGATGGCAACGTCATGGGCGGCGGAAGCAAAAAACTATTAAAAGGGGGCACAATGAAAATTATAATAGGTCGTTACAAAATCTGAAATTCCTGTTCAAAATTTTTGTGTTGTTAATCAGGGAACTATTGGGGGCCCCCCAACCAAAGAATTGATGGGCCAATGCCTCCCCGGTCCCGCCCACCCCATTTCCGCCGCCCGTGAGCTTTAGAACGTTCAACATAATGGTTATGTAGTATTTTTAATGTTCTGAAGCTTTTTAATGTCCACTTGTATAATTTTAGTCCTACGACAGTGTCCACTCTTAGGAACAAAAGAAACCCGGCATTTTACAATAGATGAAATGACTTTTAATTGTTATGCTTTTTCCAACATCTATTCCGACGTTCGTGGGGTCGCTACTCATAAAAACGAGGCAGATCAAACAGACGCGAACTAAAGAGAACACGCTTACCTTTCCTTGAAGAGCATTGAGCTCAATTTCCAAATCTGTCTTCTGCTGGTTGACCTTTTCTATCTCACGCATGTTGTCGTGGCACCCTCGCTGTTTCGAATCAAGTTCCTTTCTTAGGTCGGAAAGTTCCCCTTCAAGATCTCTTTCTCGACTGCGACATTCTTGAATTGTTCTTTCTTTGTCAACGAGCTCTACTCGGTAAGATTCCATGTCGTTTTGTAGCTCCGTGACGCGAGTAACAAAGTCTTGCGACTCGCTTTCGCCTTTATTTCTATGATCTTGAAGCTGTTGTTTCATTAAGTCCTTTGAATGAAAACAAATGAAAAACTGACATTAGCTTCCCGAATGTGCTCAAAAGATGTCTTATTTATCCAAGAACAGCTGTGCGGAAGCCGAGAGGAGCGGTCGAAATGACTCCCCCTACTCCCACCCCCTCTTATGCCTTCTGGGTTAATAAATTGACAGGCCATGATCGGCACTTTGACTTGTAGTCAAAATGAAATGCTTAACAGCTCCGACGATACAAAATACAAGTCTAATAAAAGCAAGTGTTGCTTTTTTATTGAAGTCGTAGATTAATACAACATCGTTATCTATCGCCTTTAATCTGATAGTCAGATGTCTTTTGAGCTTGAACGACACGAGTTTACAACTCCAGGTATTATCTTTACTGATTCAGCGAAAATAATAGTTTAGCTTTGAATACCTTCGTTCGTTGTTCTTCTTCAAGTTGTATCTCTAACTTGTCCACTTTTTTCTTCAAAGTGATAACTTCATTCTCCAATTCTGATCTCTTTTGTTGTGTTGCCTTGTTTTCGTCGGTCAGTTCATCCAGTTTATCTTCCAACGAGTCTAACTCTTTCTGTAAACCCTCAACTTTCTCCTGTGAGTGGGAATAGTTCAGCTCAAGCTCTGAGATTGTAGTTTGATACTCAACGATCTCTCTTCGTAACTTCGCAAGGTTTCCTTCGAGAGATTTTTGTGTGTCATCTTTTCCACCGCACTCATCTCTTAACGCTTCGAGCTCATACTCTAACGTAGAAACTTTCTTCAGTGCCGCAAGCAGCTCGACCTGCATAAAAATAAGCAGCAAATTATAAGTTGGTGAAGAACGAAACAAACAAAGCAATATATTTGATTACACTTACGCATGAAGAAAGAGATTTGTATTTAATCATAAATTTGAAAGCACGCTGTTTCTTTAAACCCCGGTATTTCGAATTCGAATAATTCAAAATCTCCGCTTATTTCAACAAAATCCACTCGAGTTTTGAGCTTTGAGGTTTTCATGATCAGTGAAAATGATTTTAGTGTGTTAGTTTATTTTAAAAATCAGGGTCGACTTATACACCGAGAAATACAGTACTTTCGGCAAACTTGCCATCAATTTGTTCAACGGTCGACTTAATCTGCCTTTTGCATGTACATAATTTCATCTTTCCACAAATAAATAATCACCAGCCGACCAGAATAATTTCTATTGTTGTCGTAGTGATTCTGGTCACAAACTGTACGGCTACACTGAATGTTACTAGTACACAAGCAGGGCTTTCTGGTACACTGAAAAAGCACGAAGACTCTCTCGTGTACGTTTATATAGCGTAGTAAAAGTAGGTAGCACTTTGGGGAGAGGTACAGAGATAGGGGTGTGCGACTCGTTTCCCAAAATCCTTACCTTTTTATGATCAAATTATGCGATTTTCCCTACCCTGTTTATGACCAGAGTGCTGGGGCATGATGAAGAATTCATTTTAAGTACCTTCTCTAAAAAGGCGAATTAAAGACCGGAGTGCAAAAATCGATACCCTATTTATGACCAAACAAATTTGAAAACCGTACCCTTTAAGGCCGCACATACCTAGATAGCCTATATAAAAGAGTACCCACCCCCTCCCCCCTCCACCGGGGTATGACACAACGAAATAATTGCTTTGATGGAATGGCGTTTTCAAAAGGAAAAAACGAAACGAAAAACTGCCCGTGAAGAAAAAAATACTTTTTTCTTACCTGCATTGCGTTGTCTCTCTCTTGCAGTTTCTTGTAATCACTTTCCATTGTGTTATAAATTTGCTCGGAAGAGAGGGAAGTCTCCGCCTGTTTCTGTGTCTGGATGACCAGCTCGTGGATTTTTTTCTGCATTTCCTCAAGCTCGTTGACTAAAGTCTCTTTCTCTGTCTCTAAACCACTCTTCTCATTCTGTAAGTCTGCAAGTCTACGCTTTACGGTCTCAATTTCGATTATCTGCAACACAACCAAACATGTTTTCCTTTGAGCTATTCTTGCAGCTGCGGAAGCTTAAAAAATAATCTTATACAACTTGGTGGAAAAAGGAAATAAATTCCGAAAGAAACTTACCTTTACTGCTTTCAAGCTTAAAGGAAACAAAGTGTATCGAAGAGACACACAATAGTTCTCTTCAGTAGATAATATAAAACCTTAAGTCAAAATCATCCTTTTTTCAAACTGTGAAAAACTCTACTTTCATTATTTGATGCGATTCATTACACGCTTTTTTTATTTTTTTGGTTTTGTAACATTTTTACTCAAGGAGTCACGGGTGAACAAACAATAGGACTCGAGGTCCCCTTCGAGGTCTGCCACCCGGGACCTACGGTTTAACGCCCTTATCCGAGGAGACGCGAAGGTCTAACCGTTTGCAGATGTTAGAGCAAAGACAGCGCCTTCTCCTCAGTTGTTTTAAGACCCTGAGTGAAAGTCCGGCACCGGGAATCGAACCGGGCCTCCCGCACGAAAGACTGACGCCTTACCAACTAGGCTAACCAGGCGGCGGTTGAAGTAAATTGTATTCGGCCAAGGCTCATTGTTCTCCGTTTTGGCGATTTGAGCTTCAAATCGTTCTTAATTTGTTCTTATTTTTGTATGGGGATTTGAATCGAACGAAACCTCAGTGTAAGGTATTGCAATACAAGTGTCGGAATACAAATTACAAGGACTAACATCGGGGCAAGTATACATATGCAGCGTATAATTTGAAGCAATGACTGATTATACTATTGCTAATTTAAAGATTGTAGCTCGGTAAATTTTTAAAAAAATAGCTGTTGAGCCCGAGCGTCAGCTTGTTCTTAAATTGTTCTTAATTTCTGTCAAATCTGAGCCTCGTTGTTCTTATAAAATTGTTCTTACAAAAAAGTGTATCGTGGAACCAGCTACAAAACTTGTATTCGCATCACAAACATTTCATTATCGAGTCATTACTACAAATTGTAGATGCTTACGAGCTTGCTGTTGTCCTGAGTGAGGTTCTGAATGTCTTGAGCGCGCTCCGAAAGTTGTTTCTGCAAGTGCAAATTCTTTTCTTGTATTTTCCTGCGTTCTTCCTGAAGAGTGCTATTACTTTTTTCGAGATTCTCAATTTTTGCTTTGAGTGATGCGTTGTCCATTTTCAACGAGTCTCTTTCCATTTTCATTGCTTCAAACTCCTCTCCGAAGATGTCAACTCCAACTTCGGCCTCGTCAAGAGATTCACTTTTTACAGTTATTGTTTCTTCTATTGACACCTGTTTTGAAAAGATCTAGACATTCAGTTCTCTTTAAGGTTACGGTACAGTTTGAGAGATGATTTCACTTATCAACCCGAAACTCTTTTACTATGTATTGGATACCCCTAAACCAATACATCACTGGTAACCTATTAAAATTTTCTATAAGATGGTTTAAGCTAAGTTAAGCTAAATCCTTCCTCAAGCCTAAGTGGCTCATAGGGCCGGCGCTTATCTCCGGTTCAAGTGCGGCTGAAGCAAAATATAATAGGGGGGAAGGGGGGGCACAGTAGAAAATATAGTGGTCCGTTATAAAATTTGAAATTCAAAAATACCTGTTGTTTGCCAGAAAATAATGGGGATGGATGCCCCCCCC
>JAOBAT010126876.1:1201-12805 GCA_026413305.1 Hydrozoanthus tunicans
TTGAAAACGCACAGTGAGAATCTGTAAACCTCAAATTTGAGACACACATTGTTGGTAGCACAAGGAAGAGTTTTACCTTCCCTGAGCTTCCTGTAGCGATGTAAGGCTCGCAATGCATTGTGGTAAAATGTAAAGCCGCCATCTTTTTCGGAGTGGTCGATTAACAAATGTAACAACTCACAATTCAGAGAATATCACAGGACATTTTCTTTGAGGGTTAAGAGCAAAACTAGTTTACCAATAAAGGACAGCAAGCCCACTATGTAAAGATTTTCTTTTTTAACCACAGCGATAAACTTGTTACAAGAAGCAGGAACAAATTAGAGAAAAAAAAAAGAATGAGCACCATTTGAACCGTTGGCACACAACGTTTTCGTATTTTACTTATTAGAAATACGAGTGTTTTAACGTCCGGTAAGACTGCCATGCATATAATACAGAAGTCTTCACCCTAATTCCTTAACGTTTCATTCGAATGTAGACTTATTACTTGTAATGTATGTCTCAATCCCAGAACACATTTTATTAATTATATCATCGAGATATATTCCTCACAAATTCGTTTTCAAGAGTTCGCGAGAATTTTGTCTTATAAGATCGCATCTTTCATGATCCTAAACTGTGCAAAAGAAGTGCTTTCGTTTGCATGCTGTTCGAAGTTCAACTGCAATGACCGAAAACTGAGTAATCACAGGCAAACTTTCAGTTTGTTCTGAAGTCTAATTTGTTTTAATTCTTTGTAAAGGCGATTTGTAAACAATCTTTCAAAGTTGATCTTCCCAGGTAGCAATTCAATTCCCTTTAACTCAAATTGGGAAAACACGTTGAGGAAAAATGTTAAAACGTATCATGTGGTATTTGCGTGCTATTAAGCGAGTACGTTATCTTTTCTTGGCACGGATTGCTTCAATTGAAATCCATAAGGCCTAAATGAGTCACATCTGGGTTATTATTTGCAGTCCAATTCGGGAAGGTTTTAGAAGTAAATAGACTGACAATTACAATAACCAAAACAGCGCTGTTAGAATAATCACAAAATCAGATTTTGAGACTGAATGAGTCGATCACACTTCAGCTTCTAGAATGGGACGTCACGTCTCCATAAATGCTCTAAGCATTAAGGGGTGGCGATCTTCAAAACACTGAATGGTCTCTTCCCTTATAAACAAAAGATTGATTGTAACCAGTGGCTCAAAATGTGAACTAAGGAACCAAGAAAATAATTTGCGTACTTTAAAAACCTAAAACTGATTTCCGAAAAAACAGTTTTAGTTACAATTGGGCAAAATTCTGGAATAGCCTTCCACGGGAAATGCGCACAACTGTTTTCGCCTTTCACCCCGATCAGATTCACACGGCAATCATGGAAAAAAGTAATTAGTAAAATTTTTATTTTTATTTATAAACTGATGGTTTTATACTGTGTCTAAATAAAATGTACGCATATATGTGTATTGTTCTCTCCGATAGGAGCTTGTTTCATTGTACTTTTACTATGAATTACTATGTTCTTCTGTTTTCCTGAATTTCGTTTTTCAAAGACAATTACTAATGGCTCGGATACGATTTTGGCTAATAAAATGTTTCTTCAGACTAAAAAATTCTGTCCAACGTTGAACCAATTAACACTATAATGCTCTTCTCAATTTGTGGAAAGCATAAACAATTTGGTTTTGCTATAATTAATCATTTGCGCTTGGACTTTTTCCTTATTTCGCTTTGCTAATTTGTGAAAAGCAAGCTCAGAAGAAACTCTACCTTATTATAAAACTGTTGATTGCCTATACTCGTTCAAATTAACGCTTGAACTTAAACGCGGTAGTATCATGGAATACTTTATCGTCTTCCAATATTTGAGATGTTAAAATTGTATCTAAAACAGCCCGGCATGCTGTGCCAAAATAGCAAATTATTTCTCAAATACTCTATTAATTATGTTTTCAAGGAAATGACAATGTGCGTGTAGACGCTTTTTACAATACTCCAATTAGTTCTTTTCATTTGCGATAAATTACCAAAAGCGAAGCAATTTTATGCAAATTTTTTCAGCTCATGGCAACTCGTTATCCTATCTTCAAACTATAAATTTCAACAACAGAAACAGCAGTCAAACATTCTATACCTTAAAATAGGTCGAAGCAAACATCTTTCACTCAATTCCGTTTATATACGTCAATTGTCTAAGGTAACTACAGGGAATCTCCGCGAACGATTAAAAATTTAACACCAAACCACGTGTTCATTGTATCTTCCTTTCCTGTCTAATATTTCTCCTAAATGAACTTTTGACGTAAACTGTGACACATTTACTGTTATTTTGGTTTTCGAACATCGATGGAATAAATAATGCTGCTTGGATATTTGTACGGAGATACGTTAAGAACTAACAGCAGGGTCAACATTTGTTCATTCAGTTTGCAAGGAAAACAGAACGGTTCGTTTGTTTTATCGCACTGCTTATGTCATTTTAGCTCATATTTGAGAATAAAAGCGCTTTGGCCTCAGTCAGTAAATTTATACAATAATTGTAAACTACATAGCATTTCGCTTTCAAATCCATTCCAAATAAGATAAAAACACAGCAAAAAAACGTTTGCTTTTTCTCTTCCCTCCGATTGAAATACGCTCCGACTTGTTGAGTCATCTCTACGTCTTTTGCTGTTCTTTAGAGTATGTATCCGTATCCAGTAAGTCCGATTTACCGTCTTCATTGTTGTCTAACTCTAAGCTTACTTATTTTATTTCAATGTTTTAATACAATCAAACGGCACTTATATTGTCCAAAAACTGAGTTTATACTGACTTACCTGAGATAATCGCGCTTACACAGAATGAGATTTGAACGCCAGTAAAGCGATGAGCCGATGTCTCCAAGTTTACATTCACAACAAGTACATTTCAAACACCCTTCGTGCCAATAACGATCCAAAGCCTTGAGAAGAAAGCGGTCATTGATCGGGTTTTGACATCCGCTGCAAGTTCGCTTGTTCTCACTTCTTCCATGATGCACATTTACACTCTCTGTAGCTAAATAAGATCATAGAAAATTGAAATGCAAATGTAGCTTATTCAAGTTTGATAGGAAAAAACACCAGTTTTTTGGTTGTTGTTGTTGGTCAGCTGTAGAATTATTTTCAGCAAAATCTTGGTAGAACGCACGAGAAGAAACGAGAAGAAAATATGTTGTTATTGTCTTTAAAGTACAACTGACTGCTTTAAGTTTGCTCGCTCTCATTTCGGGATAATTTAGAAAATATTGGACTAAGACTTGAACTAGAGCAAAAAAACAACGATGTGTCTTACCCATATTGATGATGAACCACGTTTTCGAAAAATACTGAAAATTCACAGCGTCTTCAAGATAACGCTTTCTAAGTTCAACTTTCTTGAAAGCAACAGAGACACAAACATGCAATTGTTTCAAGAACATCCGAGGCGTTTTCTTATTAGAGGATTTTATTATTTTGTGTGCGTAATTAGCCTGCACTTGTCAGTGGGATGAGCGAGTAATTGGGCATATATTGAAAACAGCCTTATCAATGCCAGTTTTTTTTCTAAAGCACTAATTTCACTTATAATGTGAAATTTTCATTGGCTGAACAGCGTCCATTTGAGAAATGTCTACCGCTTTGCTTGCAGTGGATTTCTATTGACTCTAAAGTAGATAATTAGGAGGTAGGAGAGAGCGCCCTGACTCTAATCTGTCTTTTGTTAAGACTATTGTCGAGCGTCATTCATCTAGGAAATTAAAAAGATGTCCAGAAAGTGAAAGTGTGGAAGGTTATTTTTAAACAAACTGCAATTTCCACCGTTATATTAATTGTGAGTTGTGGCTTACCAAAGGTTGGCTGACCCTAATGAACCAGCTTGAGAAAGACTTGCTATTTCGCGTTTGGTTTTGATTTAACTTTTACGATTTGCCTGATTGTGGCAATGAAAAATTGCCACATATGTTTGATTTGGTACCGACGACAAAGTTGAATATGTTTTCAATACAATTTTTCACGTTGTCGGTTCAATTAGTTCGTGATTGTTCTATACATTCGAAGCTATTAATCGAAAATTAGTAAACTTCAGAAATGGTAATCAACACACTGACAAAAAATTTTATTTATGCTATATACTTATCATGTTTTCTGTGAACTTTTTTAAAAAGTTCTCCTCTTGCTCAACATGTGTAAAGTGTTTGCTCGGACGTTATCAAAATGTCAAAGGAAATATCAGAGAAAAATAAGATTACTGTCCATGTGAAAAACAAGTCTTCAATTTCCTTCTTGTTTTCTCATGCTTTGTATTAAAACAAAAGGAGCTGCAAGAGTATAGCACAAAATTGCCTATTTAAATTTCAAAATATAGAAATTTTTTACGGTCGAATTAAACTTTTGTTTAGTTCAAGAGAACATTTACTCTCGGTTTAAAAAGCCAACAGCATTGTCCAGATGGCAAAGATGGCTCAGTTCTGCTTAAAAAAGATCAAAAGCTTCCCTTTTTTATACCTGTCAAGTGTGTTGTCTGCGAACTGTATAAATAGTCAATTTGTGTCGGGTAAATACAATGATCTGCAATCAACAGGAACATCAACCCAATGCCGGTCGTTTAGTATTAACTATTCTGCTACTAATTGTTTTTCAAATTTCCATTGTACTATTTGAGCGTCGAATACTGCTAATTGCAACAAGCATCTACTTGATCCAAGGACGTACTTTTGTAAAAGAATTGTTTTATATTGCATAGTTTCCCATCGCTCTTTGGTAATTTTTTCTTAAAAGGAGAAGACAAAATTTAATAGTGTAACAGCTGCAACTTGTCCGTTTGCAAATATGAAAGGAATCGATTTAGTTTGAGTCCTCTTTGACGCAAAAAGGGTTTTGCGTTTGTAAAAGTTTTACAAACTAATATCTCTGTGACGGTTGACATGACAATATTCGTGTCTCCGTGCTTATACTTTGAAAATCCAAAACGTTAGTCAGGAAAATTGGTTTAACATGAAGTTAAGTTGGCAAAACGAGCTAGGTAATAAGCCATTATTCTTTTTTGAATGAACGATTAGGTAATGACCAAATATAGGCCAGTCTATAAGACCTAAACAGATTTTTAATCAGTTCTCTGTCCCCGAATTGCCTTTCCACTGCTCATAAAATTAAACAGCCTACAAATGCGCCAGTGAATTACGGATTGCTTCCAGTTCCAGTTACGTATTTACAAACAAATTCAATAAATCCCTTTGGTTGGGCTATTAAATTTAGAACTTTTGGCGAGACGGCAAAAATTGCTGACTTATTTTTTGATCAAATATTTCTTGATGAATCTGAAATATTCAGCCCTTGCCAAGTATTTAGCATCCGGTCATTTTGAAAGCGATTCTTGTCTTCCTAATGATAAAGCTCGTTTAGTTTCGCGCAAATGTGTTCATCAACTTTTGTTTTTCCAGTGACTTCCAATTTAACTTAAACAGGGATATGTTTGCAAAGTCTATGGTAACAGTGCGAGATGTGAAGGTAAAATGGGACTCTTAACCCAACAGCTTACCTCAATTATTACTTTTATACTACTGTATAAAAAATGCTAAATCCAAATTCGACGCTGACGAGAAGCCGGGAATAGAGTCTGTTTGACCTACATGAAAAAAGGGTCTTCTCGTATTTCCTAACAAAGCATTTATACTTTTAATTAGCAATAATAAGCATGTATATTTCCATTTAGAAGTGCCGTGCATGATGGCTTGCGTATTTTGAAAAAAAATTATTAAACCCTGCACTTCAAAACGTATTACTTTTGGATCTTAAGGGTTCATCATATGACGGATAACTTGGTTTATCACATGACAGATAACAAACAAACAAATCGGCTCATCACATGATAGAAAATTTGTTCATTGCATAAAGGTTAACTTGGTTCATCACGTGACAGATGGCTGCGAAATGGCTGAACAGTGCGAATGGCTCAGAACCCTGGGCCAATTAATTCAAGTATGACCTGACCGCTGCAAACTTCCTTGAGCAATACACTTTATTTGACTTGTTCCAGTCAACTCTGCTGCCTTGATCAGTTACAGCTTTTGTGCTGTGCTAACCTGCGAAGGATAAGTGCCCTGTGCATTTAGCACGACAGTAACCGGGAATAAGTGACAACCCCATGAGCTAACTGCTTTGCATGAGGAAGGATTTTTAACTTCTCTCTCATAGGAAAAGAAAAATTATCAAATTCCAAAATTGGCTAAATCATGTTTGCTTTTCCCAGTGTTTGACATCTGCAAAGACGTCTCGTGTCCCAGTGGGAGCGAATGTAAAGCGATCGCATTTAACAAGTACGAGTGTCAACGTGAGTCCACCTGAGGTCATCAGCATGAAAAATATTTTTTGGTCAGCGCATGAAAATTAGTTACTGCTCTTTTTGAAAAGTAGCATGAAAGAACTAACCCTTGATTTGCAGCATGGAAGGATCATTCATTGATCTGTAGTACCGTGACGAAAGAACCAGTCTTAAATTAGCAGCATGAACGAACCAAACTTTGATCAGCAGCATGAATCAACATTTTTCTGTATGCAGCATGAGTAAACCTTTGCTTGCCAAAGTGATTATTTTTTTTGGTCGGCATGAAATCTTGTGGATAAACTCTTTTTAACTGTATATTCTACAAGCTGACTAGGCGGCAAGTAATGTACGAGCTAAGATACTTCTTCGAGATTTTAAATGTGGTAACAATTCTTGCTCTTGGAAGGAGAGAGCATGTCTGATTAAGGCAGTCTTTCTATAACGCATACTAATTGCTTTTTGTGGCTTTTTATGATAATGTTACAATGAGCAATTTGATGTACCTTGTCAAGCAAAAACTTAGTACCAAATCCAAAATTGGCTTCCTAAGATTCACTTCAAATGTTTCGTTCTTGTTGCTGGAATTCATGTCCATTCTTTTTCTTCTTTATGAAACAAATTCTGTAAACCAAGTTACTCTTTTTGAGTTCTCTCACTCCATACAATTTTGGAAACATAATAGGCGCATTACTATCCTCTTTCAATAGTCTCTTCGTCCCAATCCTTAATCTTTCTTTAAGGCCTTTTTTACAGTTCCTGAGGCAGTACTTAGCACTGAGGTGGAAACTAGTGAAAGAAACCTTTCTCTCTTTTTGCAACTCAGCGGCGTCGTTCTCACGACTCTAACTAGCTTAGATCAATCATCGCCTTGGCCAAAAGAAGAGGCCTAGTTACCATTTCAGGAACTGTGAAACTTGCGTCTTACCAATAGTTCTTAATTAAGTTACCCTTTTCTTTAAGCGTCAAAGGGGAAATGGTGTCCCTGTAGGGCTCAATGAAATTTTACGAAATCATGGTTTACTGTATGTGACCCAAACAGCTACTGATTTAAAATTTTTCTGTAAACAAACATTAAGTGAATCAATTGAAAACAATTTACTTTCTTTTTTTATTTGGATGATGATGTTCGTTTCTTGATCATTACATCTATTCAATAACATCCTTTACGTCTAAGAGTAAGTCTTAGATGTTTGAAAGTTCAGTGTTATAGCAGAATGTCTTCTGAAACCCTAAAACCTTGTCTGTTTCTTGTGCAGCCAAAAGTATTTGCGATGAAGTTACGTGTCCAGCAGGGATGCGTTGTAGAGCAACCGGTAGAGGGAGCTGGAGTTGTGATGGTAAGTGTTTCTCTATGAGCAATGCTAAAATACTACCAGAATACAAGACGAGCCTTGAAAGTTCCTACGACATGAAACATTTTGTTACTTTAGTGGATCGACCTTGCTAAATGAGAGCTGATAGGGTTGAAAAAGTTTTGTCGAAGTCTTTTATGGCTCTTTATAGTTTATGGTTTTTTTTAAAAAAATTTGCTGCAAGTCCATAACCTTTGAATGAATTATAGCCAAACCTGGACCAATGATCTTGGTGTTTCTTCAGAATAGTTTCAATTTTTTTATCGTCAGGGCAACAAACTCGGTTCCAGACCCACATTTGTAAAAAAACACACATTTTCTGCTATTCCAAACCAAATCTTTGTATTTTCTTTTACACGGTAAGAAGAAGGGAAATGATGTTGTAAATTGATCCAAAATTTCTGGTTTGGCAAAAAACCCTCATTCGAAGCCTAGAACCAAGTTTGTTGTTATGACAACGAAAATTAGTAACTACTCGGGCTTTCAGTGTTATACACAAATGCTGCCAAACAGACGTCTAATGTTGCATGAGAAAAGAAACTTTTTCTGGTTTTGAGCACACTTTTCCAAATGAATTACTTTCTTTGCTTAAAGACCGGGGGGCGGGGGAGAGAGGTACTCCCTTGCACGGGCTGTATATAGGTATGTGCGCCCCCCCCCCCTCCTCCCGGGCTTAAAGATCAGATGACGTCTTAGCTTGGATCGTTACTTCTACAACGTGCAGCGAGTTTCTTATTTTATTTTCGCCGGGTCATATTTGAATTGGCTTTGAATGGTTTCAGATGCAGTTCTTACGTTTAGAAAAATTGGATGTTGGTTTTGACCATTTTTATAGTTTTTTTTTTTGCCATCGTGACATACTCTTTTCACACGTAGGCGAGCCTATTAAAACGACTGCACTGCCGATATCTCCCTCCGAACAAATTTAAAGCTTGTGCAGAGTGCAAACTATTATGGAGTATCTGGTTATGCATAATGAGAGAAACGAGACACATCAAATAAAATTTTTTCGTAAGTTCAAAACACAGCTAGCAATCTAAAAAAAGCCCTGTCAAGACTTTATATTGCTGGTTATACGTTTATGAATTCCCATTAGGTGATTTTGAATTTGCGAGACAGATAACATTGAGCCGAATTGTTCTTTATTCAAAGACAAAAGGTGCTACCAGCGACAATTTTCTTCTATGACCATAAGAATCATCTACACATAATTTTAGATTTATTATTGCTAAAAATTTCACAGCAAAGTTGGCTGGTAGTCGTTTGGACGAAACATGCATCTATAGTTGAGTTTTTCCATTCTTATAGCTAAACGCGAAGCACAGCAAAAACACGGACAGAAACGTCCTATCTAGGTTCCCACGCTAAATAACTTTAGTTTTTTAAATAAAAGGTATATTATCAATATTTAACATCTACATTCGTATTGAGAAATTTAAGAAAGTCCCGATATATACACCTTTGAAACGGCAAATGTCTAGCTCGCGAACCAGCGAGAAATATGCTACCCAAAAAAATGTTTTCTTTTTGAGAGCTTTTTCTTTTTAAACGCTGGTTTAGGAAAAACTAGATGTTAAGTTCTATTACTACAGTGGAACTTCAATTCATGGTCTATTATCGCTAACCTTTATAGTATACGACATCTGCAAAGCGGCTCCGCCGTGTCCGGCTGGTCAAAAGTGTGTTCCTAGAGGTCGCAATTTCTACCGATGCGAAGGTAATGTAGCTTTTACCTATTTTTTCCATTAGACATGCTACGGAAGGACAACTTCCTCAAATTGACTTTGATCTAGAGTTTAATTCTAACAACCAAAGGCTGTGTCAAATTGGTAATTAATGACAAGAAATGCTATAATTGAATTATTATTGAATTATTATTGTTATAAAGGCAAAGTGGTGCATTTATATAGCGCCTTTTTCAAATGAATGCTCAAAGGCGCTTTAAAGTGGTGCATCTATATAGCGCCTTTTCCAAACGAATGCTCAAAGGCGCTTTACAATGATCAGTTTACCCCCAGCGGACCGGAAGCATTTATAGTTTTGCTTCTCTCTTAACAGAAATAAGTTGGCGTTTTAGAAATTGTGTTACATTCTAACTAAGATCCTGCTCTCCATCGAGTTCCAAATAGCTCAGATGTTAAGATAGCATATGGAAGATTCCCATCTAGAGCTCAGTTCTTCTCCCTGCACTAAAAACCTATATATTTAATTTCTTTGCTTGTCGTTGAAGTAGCCCTTCAAAACACACATTCTTTTAGTTAAACATGGTTTAAAACTGAGTTCAAGCCCTTTCCCGACCGCTCACAAAAGGAAAAAAAGGCGCGCTGTGAACGAGGTTGATGCAGTGCGAACGGATACCTTAATTAATTAAACGCACTTTAACCAAGGTTTTAAAGGTCTGTGTGAATGGAGTATTAGTCTCATCAAAGTTCTATAGCGTTTGTTGTTTTAACTGAAGCTAGTCTAGTCTCACTTAAAAATTAAGAAAGCGACAAGTATCACCAGTTCAAGCTAAAGATAAGCCTTTGCATTCATACTACTAAAACTCGAGAGCATTCCCGATACAGGTGCCACCCTTAATTAACATTTTAAGGTAGACGGATGGCAAAGCGCACAAATTATTTGTTTTTCTTAGCGTGTCTGTGTGTGTGTTTCACGCCGATGCCTCTTGCCTAGTTTTGATAAGTTGATGGGTTTTTTTGTCTCGTACAGCTGTTACTGCCTGTACCGGTGTCCGTTGTCGTAGTGGATATGAATGCGTACCTTTACAAGGCGGAAGATATAAGTGTGAAGGTAAAAGGAACTCAACCTGCAACTAGGAATCTAAACGTAATTACTCTTGTTTAATAACAAAACAAACCATTTGCGTTTCGGTTGTTACAGTAGTCAATGAATGTTGATTAGGAACAGCCTTTCGCTTGACATTTACCTGTTATGTTTGTTTGCCGTTGGGATAGAAAACGCGAAAAATTTGCTTTTTCACTCTGATAACTGTAAGCACTTTGTTTCTGTAAGCTTTAAGCAACCGAGTATAGAGCGTGTCATCTGCTGTTCAATAATAATAATAATAATAATAATAATAATAATAATAATAATAATAATAATAATAATGATAATAATAATAATAATGATAATAATAATAATAACAATGATAATATTTAATACGTTTTCCATAGGAGCACGTAAATGCTGGCTCAGCGCTTTTATATAGTTATAATAAATAAAAATGCAAATTATTACAAACTATTGTACATTTTTAAAATGTCCAAAATAAAATCATAATTGTGAAATAAAACGTTTTAACTGACTTTTAAAAACCGATTAAGTTTCTGGCTCTCTGATTTTCACTTGCAGGCTATTTGATTTCATAGGTTGGGCGCTCTCTCCATATGTTTTAGAATTACATCTTTGAACAAGAAGCTAATTAGCGTTACTGGATCTTAGACTTGAGAAGTTCAGAAAGATAACGAAGGGTTTAAAACCGTTGGAGCTTTAACTGTCATAATAAGTGTTTTGAATGTAGTGTTTTTAGTGCAAGGAAAAGTTTTGCTAATCGTCGCCTTCTCTAGCTGTGCTCTTTTGGCGCTGAAAGATTCGCAAAGTAAAATTTACAGCTGCCATGTTCTTCTGCACAGCCAACAGAAGTCATAACACGCAGCATAGTCAATGGAAAAAAACTAATATCAGTCGTTTTGTTAGGTACAAGTGCAAGCTTCGCTCTTTCTAAAGACAGGCTCGGCCGTGCGCCTGACGTCGGGACTGAAGCGAACAGAGCTATGAAGGTTAGATGAGGGATGATAGTATTAGACGACTGTACATCAGGGTGGACTTGGCCATTTGACCGTTGAACGTAGTCGGATTCATCCACCAACGCAATCAAATTTATTCAACCATTCATTCATGTTGCTTTTGTACAGGGGAGAGATATACACGGGGG
>JAOBAT010126898.1:0-12804 GCA_026413305.1 Hydrozoanthus tunicans
GGAATGATACACCACTCACCGAGTAAGGAATGGTTGTTATTGTCATTCGAGAGGTGTCGAAACGATTCATTACAGCAACCACGTAACTGGCGTTCAATACTTTTCCCGCATCAGCGATAAAGAATACGACATTGGCTTGTGATGGTTCGCTTGATCTGGTCGCGTTAACAATCTACAGAAACAAATATAATTCTTGAAATAAATCATTTCTGAAGGACATAAAGATCAGAAATTTTTAAAATTTTGTTATTTGACTCAAAGAACCATGGAAGAACAGAGTTGGGCTCCAGGCCCTCGCAGAGCTCTCCCACCCGGGACCATCGGTTTAACGTCTTTATTCTAGACGCAAACTTCTAACCGTTGCTAGTGTCAGAGCATTAGTAGCTCCTTTGTCTTAGTTAAGTGTAAAGCCCGGTCCACACAAGTGCGTTTTCGTTTGAAACTGTATACATTTCGACGCATTCAGGCCTTTGTGTCACTTGAAAACGCTTTCGAAAGTGGAACAAAACGAAAACACATATGTATCGTCTTCGGTTGGACAGTCAAAACGCATCGAAATGAATACTGCTCGATAAATCTTTCTAGTATTTCGCCGGTATGAAAACGGTGGTGTGGATGCAGACCGATCAAAGCAGCTTTCGATAGCACCGAGACGAAGCCAAATAAAAACGCATTAGTGTGTACAAGGCCTAAGACCATGCTTGGGATTCGCCATTGAATATCGAGCCCAGACCAAGCTGGTCATGTTGTTTCTATAAATTTTGTTATATACTAGATACCGAAAGCTTTCCCTACCGTAGCAGTGATGCTTCCAATTGCCCTCTTTTTTCTTCTAGCCGCTACTGAGTCCCTAGCCTCCTTGTAAACAATCGCCAACTTGTCACCGAGCTTCTGCCGGAAAGTTTTGTTTGTTAGATCCTGGGAACTAGTTTCTAGTTCTACTGTTATTGTTATCAAATTCAACTTTGTAGTCTTGAGGGAATCGGCAGTGTAGGGTCCGACCAGCACCTGATGAAAGAAATCAAAATAGGCATAAAAAAAAGGGTTTTCACTTTTGATAGATTGTGAAGAGTAATGAGTCTGTATTAACTAACTGTATTAAAGGAATGGTTGTTATCATCATTCGTTAGGTGTCGAAACGGTTCTACACAGCGACCACGTAACTGGCGTTCAAAGTCTGTATTAACTTAATTTCTCTCTGGTTCTGGTCACCAGTGTCATAATCATTGTTATCGTCATACCATAATCATTTCCAATACCATACAATGATCATCCTATTACCATAATCATTATCATACCATGGTCATGCAAATACCATCGTTGTTATCATACTATTATCACTTTCATAGTTATAGTAAAAATGATACCTTGAATAATTCCATATTCACAACCATTATCATACCTTGATCATTTCTATCATTATAGTTATCGTCATAAATGCTATAATCGTTCCCATTATCATGCCATGATCGTTTCTATGATTACAGCCTTTATCATACCATAATCAATTTTATTACCATGGGTTTTCTCACACAATATTCATTCACATTAACACAATCATTATTAATACCATAAACATTTTCATTCTAATTATCACAAACATTCTTATTATCAGGGCCATTGTCATTATTACAAACTTACCACAATCGTTTTCTTTGCATTGTCAACGCCACACAATCATTATTATAATCATTACCACTTTGTTACAATGGTCATAATCTTTAACAGTACTGTTATCAATACTATTACCATCACCTTTCACCAGTGGTACTATCACAACAACTCACAACTTAAAATAGAACGAGAAAAATCTGGACTTACAATCTGCTCCAGATCTCTTGTCAAGGAAACCAGCGTGGCGCCTTCAAAGGCTTTAATAACCTCAGATGCCAAAATCCGCTGACCGTTTGAAATGGCGTAAAACTCCAGGTACACCTTCCTGCCGCTCTCGTGCAATGTCTTGCTAATCTGATGGTCACATGATAATTTCAAGTTAGTATTTTCAGGCTTTCAAGCATACCCAGGTGAAAAAGCAGGACCAAAATTCTTTTAAAAGTAGGACAAAAGAAGGGTTTCGAGGGGAAAAGTAGGACAACTGAGGGCTTAGAAGAAGGAGTAAGAATGCAGCCTTTGGTACAGATCTTTGAAGAAGTACTGATGAACTGCTTCTAGTCTGCCTGTGACTCGTTTTACAGCTGGTATGAGTGTGAGCCATCTGGACTGGACATGCCAGATGAACATTTGTTCGTCAAGAAATCTTCTTGCGACATGTGATCCAGGCTTTATCCCTGAACACCTGCAAGGCTTACTCCCTATTCCTGCATGATACAATCTTGCACAATTTGTTGAAATTGCGGCATACAAAAAGTAGGAAAAGTAGGAAATAGTAGGAATTTCAAGACAAAACTAGGAATACTAGGAGAAGGGTAAAAAAAGTAGGAAATAGTAGGAAAAGTAGGATCACTTAAAGGCCTGTATTTTACCTATTGCATCGAATAGGAGCACAAACATTGGATAGCACTCTATCATCGTACAAGATGGTTGGTAAACGCAGTAGGCCGTACAAGGTCATGGAACAAAGAATTTAAGTATCAACAGAAATCATAAGAAAGAAAGTTGACGCTTTTAAAAGTATCGTCAAATAACTGAAACAATGTGTGAAGTTGTCTCTTAAAAGCTTCCAAGCTCTAATAAAGAAAAAGCTAACTATAAGACTGGGAATCTAACAAGACCACCTATTACGAGAGTTTCCGGAAAGTTTACACTACGATGCCTGAAATTTGAATCATACGAATATCCCCCCACTCATCACTAAACTTCTCGAAGTCTCGAAGAGAAAGCTTGTATTAAAAATGTATTTATTCAGTATTTACAGTAGCCCAGACCTAAAACATAGAATCTATAAACTTCCAACTATCTTATTGGAAACCATAAAGATCATGGTTTGTCACTCGCAATCATGATTCTGTTACTATGACCAACGGGTGTTAGGACTTACGATTGTTGTTACAATTGCTTGAGAGGAAACCTTCGTTTTGTAGTACGTAGCAAGTTTTTCTTGAAGCTTGACTTTGTTGGTAGCAATAGAAATGTCGGTGTTTGGGAAGTCTCTTATCACCATGGATACCAAATAACGAGTGTTGATTGGTGGAGCACTCACTTGCGGCATTTGAACAACCTGAAAATAATTTCACCTTAAATCGTAAGGGAAGTTTCTTCCAAGATTCTAACCAGTTACTTTACATTCTAGGTCGCCTCAATTGATAATTAGCTTCGTCAACGAAAACCAACGAAACTTACAAAGAATTATGACATATTCAATATGAACCCTTAAATGACCATCAAGATCACAGTGACATTATCTGTGTCTAACCCAGGTCATCCCATTTGAAAACTAGCCTCACCAACGAACCCTTACAATGAACGATAAAAAAGAACTTCGTTCCACCAACTGACAATCAAGATAAAAGCGCAATTCCTGTCTCCTTCTCTCTTACCCATCAAATTGCCTCCCTGTAACAAACAATTGAATGATGAATACTAACCTTATAGGAGAGAGTATCTCCAAGTGTTTTGGCTGATATACTACTAAAAGTTCTGGCTGTATCCTTTGCTGGCACTGTGGCATTGTTCTCTGTGATATAGAACTCCAGATCCACAGTCCTACTAAAGCCTTCCCGTTTTATGTTTGTGATCTGGAACACATAAATACAGGAGTTACTCAACTTTAGTCCAAAGGTCAAAGGTATTGTATTAAACATGTTTAAACATTGGTAATCGTTTGGGTCTACTGTTGAAGGTTGCATAAAAAAAAATCATTAAGTTTGTTCTATTCTTGTACCCAGGGCCTTTTCCTCGGGTGAAGAAGATACAGAATAAAGGTCGGTTTTACATACTCTCTTTTATCAAGAACTATTGGACTTTGGAATTCGCTTCCTCTGGTCATTGTGAGTTCTGATACTTTAAACTCCTTTAAAACAGTCAGTCATGCCAGCCATAAGTTCGTGAAGGTACCAAGCAAAATTTGAAGTTTTTTTTAACCTATATGAGATTATCTGTTCTAAGATTTACAGACTAGCCTCTACCAAAATTACTTACAGTTGCATCAATACCCTGCGTTGCTCTCCTTCTTCTTGCTGAGTTCCTCTTTGCTTCAATGTATGATGCCTCGAGCTTGGTTTCCATGTCGGCTTTAAATGAAGGCTGGGACACAATAGTGTCTGTGGGTACCTCTATAACAATGGTGAGTGTCTCGACCGGTTGCTGTGTCGGTTGGGTGGTTGGTGTCACAACAGAAGATATGATCACCGCAGTAGAAGTGGTTGAAGGGGAGACACTTGAAGTGGGAACAACACTAGAGGTTCTTTCTGTTGATACAACTTGTGAGGATTTATCTGGTTGGACTGAAGAGGAGGGAAACGGTTGAACAGGTGAAGTCTGTGTCTTCAGAAATCGCATTGAACAAGCAGATGCAACGGAAGACAATACAACCGTTGTACTTGATGATAATTCCGCTGATGACACTGAAGTTGCATCAACCATGACCACAGAGGTCGCATTTATTTGAACTACTGAGCTTGCACTAACTTTGGCTGCAGAGGTCTTAACAACTTGTACTGCTGAGGTCCCATTAACTGTGACTGTAGAGGTTTCATTAACAAAGACTGCAGAGGTCATACTAACTTTGGTTGCAGAGGTTCCATTAAGTAGGACTGCAGAGGTTGCATTAACTAGGACTGCAGAGGTCCCATTAACTAAAACTGCTGAAGTAAACGCTACAGATTTGGTGACGCTTTGTTGTATTTCTCTGCTGAATGCAACTGTTGGCACACTATCCAAAGTCTGGTTACTCGAGGCACTCGCGACCAATGTAGCATTTTGTGGTAGCAACAAACTTGTTGAGGGTGTTGGTACAATTGTTTGGTGCACAAGCTTAGTTGTTATGACAACATAGCACATACCCAGGCTTGACATAGTGACAACTGGAAGCCTGTTAGGAAATGATGGAAGCGTGTTTTGCATGGAGGTTGATGGATTGACACTTGTAGTTGCTATAGCGACAGAAGGCCTTTGCGCTGATGGTGAAATACTAACAATTTCAGTCGCCATATCGATAGAAGATCTTGTTACTGATGCGAAGAACGTGGCACTCTTTGCGGTCTCCGTAACATATGCAGAGTGGGACTGAAATTGTGAGCCGTTGACCGCTGTGCTAGTGTTCAAGGTTTTTACTGACGTCATCCTGAGAGTTGGTGATATTGTAGACTGCAGTGTAGGCTGCAGAGTACTTCGTGACTCAGGCCTTAAACTCTGAGTGGAACGGATAACTGTGGTTCCGTGTATCAGAGTCAAAGATTCTTGGTGTGTAAGTGTGGAAAGCGTGACAGATGGTAACGCAACTAACTTAGAAATTGTGCTGCTTTTAGCAGGTCCACTTGCGTTTGTAAAGTCCAAAGCAGCTGAAACTTTAGTAGAGCTAACGTTAGTAGGTGAACTGCTAGTTACCAAAGCGACAGGCTGTGAAGTCAAAACACTTGTTCTTGATGCAAAATGGGTTACTTCCGTTGAAAAACCAGTGATCGAAGTTGAATTTGTTATGCCTTTGTTAAAGCTGTGATTTGAGGAAACAGAACTTACAAACGTATAGATTGACGGCAAACTCGTACTGGGCACGGTGAGCTTAGTTGGCGTACTTGGTAATATTCCCCCGGCTGCTGTCGTGTTAACTGTTTTGACAAAAACTGCACTAGTCGAATTCAAGTGTTCGGTTAAATTCAGTCCAGTAGATGGAGATGGAGAGGCTGTGACATGCATTGTTCTGGTAGCTCCTACAGAAGAGTTATACTTAACTGCACGTGCAGAACTCATGGTTGAGAGCAGTATTGGTAATGAACTGCGCTCCGTTTCATTATAACGAGAAACACTGGTTGGGAAAGATGTACTTTCTGTATCCACAACTACCGCTGAAGGTTGCAATGAAGCGTTGAATGTTTTGGTGTTGTTTAAGTTAACAGTTGCAGTAAATGTAGGAGAAATCGCAACTGTTTGATTGTCTGCATTTGGACCTGCTGATCGTAGAGTGACACTCGATTTCTCTGGTAAACCTGGTGTAGAAGTTGCTACCATGTAAAAACCGGTCGAAGAGGCAACATCACTTTTACCGTGAGAGCCACTTGAGTTCGTAGCAACACTGGGTATTGATAGATGGGCAGTTCCGCTTACCTTTACATTATTTGACAAGATTGTTGCCGTTGATAAAACATTAGCCTCGGTGGAATTCGTACTAACTGACGACGTATTCACAGTGTTGCTTATATTAACAGATATCATCACAGATGTGGTGTTCATGGTATTAAAATCCAACTGCATTATGGGATTGTCAACTGTTGAGTTGTTAGGATCAGTCACCTCTCTTCTTTTTCTTCTTCGACTAATTATACTGGAACTTGCAATCTGGGTTGATGAGGGTGATAACAAACCGGTGTTGGTGTCTTTTCTTGAAATGGTTACAGAGACAGGATTACTAAACTGTGAGAATGTTTGCTGTCCAAAAGTAGTTGATGCATTGACAGACCTTGAGACAGTGTTCTTCAGAATATCACTGAATAAAGTGCTTGCAAAATTGACTAGCAAAAGCACTGAAGAACTTTCATTCTGAGGAGTTGATGAATTGACTGGACTTGAGACTGTTTTACTCAGAGTATATCCGGATGAAGAACTTGTGGAATTGGCTGAGAAAAGTAGCGAAGAATTATTATATTGATAATTTGTAACTGACGACAACGGTGGAGTTGGTGTGACTGCAAGTGAAATTGTTGACTGGCCCTGGACTGTGGCATTCTCACCAGCTGAGTTTCCAATACTACTAACTGAAAATGTTGAACTTTGACTAGTTCTGTTCCCAGAAACAAGAGACTGGGTTGACACTATTGAAGAATAATTAGGCGAAAAACTGTTAACACTAGTTTGAAACCCTGTGTTCCTAGTCGACATAGACGACGCAACCACTACTTCCACTTGGCTCGAAGAGGTTACTGAAATGTTGATTTGAGTTGGAGACATTACTGTGTGAAGCGAACTACTGAGAGAAGCACTTGCTGACTTGGAAATTTTGCTGTATTTCAGGATTACACTTGACGTTTTAGTGAAATTTTGTGATTGGCTTTCCATCAGTTTGCTGTAGGTGGAGTTGGGACTCAACTGCAAATGGGATACAGTTGGTGTTTCTACCACCGTGTGTTGTGTTGAGTTTAAAGTTCTCAATGGCTGAGAGCTCGCAGTCAATTTTTTAACAAACACTGAGGTGCTGGTTCCAAGATGCAGCTCCATTGAGTTATTGTGAGTTGAAGTGGTTGGAAGCAAAGAAGGAGAAGCTGATGCTGCAGATAAAGAAAGATGGCGACTCACTTCACCTGCATTAAAAACAATGGTCATAGAAGTGCCATTGGTATGAGTTGCCGTAGATATTCCAGCAAACACGCTCAGCATTTTTGATGAGGTGTTTAAAACTAATGCTGTTGAAGTGTTTAATATTGATGCTGTTGAAGTAACTATAGTTACATTTCTTGTTGAGCTCAGCTGGCGGGTTAAACTCATTGAAGCGACCCTTGTTCCTTGACTCGAGGTATTGCCTCCAGTGGTTAATCCAACACTTGCTGGAATGTAAACACTTCCAGCAATTCTGGACGATTTAATCACCATTGAAGCAGAGCCACTTGCTAATGACCAGAGAACATTGGAAGCTGTTGCCTGAATGGTAGAGTTATTATTCTCGTCTGCAGTTGTCCGTGAAACTGTTGTTTGCGCGGTAGCTGATGGCTTGATAGTAACTGATTGTAGCTTAGTTGAAGCAGTTGACATGTTAGCCTTATCAAGAGTGATGGTTGGTGTGACTGATTGTAGGTGTAAGGTATGATTTGCTGCGGCAATGGCAACAGTTTTGGTAATCACATAGTAAATATAACAGGGAGTTGCATAAGATGTGACGATGGCACCATCTGACTGACTTTGACTGTGCAGCAATGAGCTGGAACTATTGATGATGGAGTCCGTTGTAGTACTACTTGCTAACGATGGTGTAGGAGTTTCCAGTAATAAGATTGATGTTGAGTTCACAGATTTCTCAATGGTGTTTCTTGTCAGGGATGGTGTGGGTAGAGGTCTGATCGAGAATGTTGTCAAATTTAACCCTGGCTGACTTACAATGATGGAAGTAGGCGGGACTGACTTTTGACTGACAAAAGTGGTATTTGGTATGGTTTGTACTTCTGAAACTGTAAAGTAAGCACTTTTAGTGGACAACAGGTTCGAACTGCTTGTTTTTCTCAGTGGTAGCAGAGTTGTATTTACATTCTCACTTACACCAAGAGAAAGATTTAAAGCACTTGATGACATTACTTTCATTGTTGTTTCAACACTGGTGGATGCAACCTTTGTTGTTGCGATACCTGAAGCACTTGCATTAAGAGAAGGTTCTAGATGATACTTGCTTTCTGTAGATAATGGCTGATGCTTTGCTTTGTTGATACTGGAAGACTGCGATTTTAGCAATGGTGTTGGTGTTGATTCCTGAACCACCAGTGTGCTAGTCTTTTTCACAGTTAATGAGGGCAAAAGCAAAATAATATGATTACTTGAAACTTTTGCAGTAGTTTGGTTAGCAACTATTTCTTTAGCACTTGATGGAAGAACATGCAAAAGAGTTGTACTTGGAGTCACGCTTGTTCCATTGAGCAATGACAGGGTTGGGGTCAACTCCTGTAATGTAAAATTTTCAGTTCTTTTTGAAATGAAAGGACCACCCACAGGTGTTGTCGCTGTTGAAATGCTGCCAACAGTCATTGTATGTCCAGAATAGGTAACAGATTGGTTTCCACGTGACACTTCCACTGCAATAGTAGAAAATGTTGCTGATACATTTACACCAAATGATGTTTCCTCTGTTGCCATAACAACTCCACTAGTAGTGGATATATTAGCCTTGTCAGGAGCCACTTGTGTAGTAACAACACTTGGGATATAATGCGTTTCCACAGTAGTCAAACCACCCACTGTATTATTTGGTTTAATTACAGATGATGCAGAAGGTTGAGTTGAATATGTAGAAGCAGTCGAAATAAAAGCTTTCAACGAAACATTTAAATTGCTTGCTGCTGATGATAGCAAAACTGGAGTATCAGTGTTGCTTTTTGAAGCTAAACTTGTTGCATTTATTGATGCAGGTCCTGTTGTTGTAGAGACAACTGTAAATGTATCTGTTATAACAGAGCTCTCTGGTATTGTTCTTGTAGACTGCACCAGTGGAAGCGAAATCAAGCTTGAAATGCTTGTTGTTTGAAGCACTTCTGACTGATTGATTTCATAAGAACTCAAATTTTGTTGTATTAGTGTAGGGGTGGGGGTGGGTATTGACGAATAACTAGTGGTGCCTATGGACTTGTTATCTAGAAAAAGAAAGAATACAATTAGTTTTAGTTCATGAGATTAATGTTAACAGTTGCAATTTGGCTTATAAACTAAACTTTCAGTTAACTGACAGTTCTATAGTGAATAACTGTTATTTTTCAATTTAATACCAAAAAATGTCTGAAAGTTTGTGTATCAACTAAGATTAAAATTAAGTTAAACAGAAGAATAATCATTTATAATTAAACTAAATTAAAAAAGGAAAATGTTCTTTTCAATAACTGACAGCTGCAAGGTGCTTAACATATATCACAATAGCCCAAAAAATGCAAAAATAAATAAATGTATAATTTTGTGTTTGTTGTTTAAGAAGAAGTTAGATGTTGAATGTTGATTAAACTAGCTTGCTAAGGCTGAAAATAAATTATTAGTTAAAACACCAAAACTACTGATCTAGTGTTTCAGCCCAATGAATATTAATAATAAAACTACACCAGTCTGGTATCACACATAAGTGCACTAGCTAGCCAGATCTAAACAGTTTTTAAGACTTCTTTGACACAACTATTTCTTAATTCTTTATCTTTTTCCTTTTAGTTTAATCAGAGCCTATGGCCCTAACCATGAAAGGAGGAAAATTGTATCCTTTCATCCATGCACAAAACAAATGTTTTGCTATTAAATAAACTTAATAAAATCACACAGGAGGGGAGGCGGGGGAAGGGGCTATAGTAGCATTTATTGTAAACATCTTGAAGAAAGAGCAAAACAATTAATAAAGGTTATTATTATTAAGTTATCATTATTATTTATAAGCTACACATTAAGGAGAAGTTTACAGGCATTCAAAAACTGGCCTGAAACTAGGTTTAAATTCAAGTCCTAAGAGAACTGAGATTACATCCAAGCAACAACTGGTTTTATATTAAGAAGGTGATTTAATATTAAATTTTCACACAAGAATAACATTGACTCTACTACTAAATTTATGCAAACTAGACTCCATCTTAAAACAATCACAGTTAAGGTTTGTTATTTATCAAAAAAACACTTGAAAGTAAATTTAGCACTATGACTATCAAGCTAGATTTTGAAAGTGTGTGTAAGTCAGGTGCAAATTTATCAGTGAAACACATGGGGAAGGAAAGTCTTATCTCGGTATTTTTCTGATTGCACTTAATTCTCTTAAAAAATAATTTTAAAAAATTAAATTGCTAATGAATAGATACTATATAGAAATTGGAATATAACTACATTTTACTAGAGAGAAATTTTAATGTTCAAAATATAATATTCCTGCAAGACTCTTTTCTACAGCTCCATATATTATGTATAAAAATATGTTGAAATATACCTTATATGCACGAAGATCAACAGGAAACTATACATCACATGCAGAACATATGTACACCATATAAAATTTTAGAAAACTTTCTAGCTGTACAAAGTCGAAAGGCTAGCTGCTATATATTAAGACACACTCAAAACAATTTTTTGAGGTATATTGCTAACAAATGAATATAAATTGTCAGCAAAAAAGGTGACATAGTTGTATACGTACGTAGTACTCAGAAGTTGGTAATCTGGCATTTCATTTAAGTATTTTATCTTAAAAACAAACGAAGTACCTTTAACTCTTACAATTATAACGATATCTAAAATGTGGAAAGCTTTGCATTCGATATATTATATACAAAACTTTTGTTTGTCAGACTTGAAACAAATTAGTCATAGATAATGAGATTTGAAGAGCGAAAATTCAATTTAACTCTTGACACGGTGCAAAATAGCTAAGTTTAGAACATCAAACAATTCATTCTCCTCAACATCTCCAAGTGTTTTAATGTGGAAAAATATATAATTCATAGCTGCAAAGCAAGGAAAGATCTATAGCGTTCTGAAGAGCTTCAAACAGGTCTATTCGGAAATCATTAATTAAATATAAAGAACGCTTTTCAATAAAAACCGATTTATCAAAATTATATCTTAGCAAGTTTGACTATAGCTATAATTCATATTTGACTAAAGAAAATATTTTTATCAAGATGCGTGAGCTGCCTAGAAAGGGATTGATAAAACAACTACTTCCAAACTCACGATGAGGTTTTTTACGAATGACAGATGTAAGTTAGTACCGATCAGATAAGATTTACTGATCCCCTCAAACATAATGTAATCGGATACAAATTATTTTGATTAGAAACTTTAATCCGAGGTTTTAAAAAACGAAGAAACAGGCAATTATTTCTTTAAGTGCTCTTGAAGTTGTTTTCAGTACAAAAACGTGCTTTCCATCGCGCAAATGCAAGTTATTATTATACTCAAGTCTCAAGAATAAGTCAACGATTAACGTGAAAGCTCAAATGTTCTAGAATTTTATAGGATATAGTTCGAGAGCTGATATTTAAAGACCATAATTAACAATGTGTGAGAAAACGGGCTTCCCAAAAACTCAATCTAGCTGCAAAGAGTTTTAAAATTTTACAACCATTTACATTCACGTGTATTGCCAACAAAATATATGTGCACCGATCATTAATATAACCCACAAAATGAAAGCACACTTTTTTAAAATACAAAACCACTGTTTAGAACTTACCTGATCTATCTACAGTCGAGTTAATCACGCTGACAGACGCTATGTTATTCACAGCAGAATTTCCCAGCGAGGTATTCGCTGAAACAGAAACAGTCGCTCGACAAGTTTGGGGAAGAATTGTACAGATCAAACAGATGAGCGCTCCATAAGTCAACATTCGTTTTGAATTCTCTCTCATTTTAACACCTTCAAAAAGTTATTTCAATATTCTTGATGTATAGATTGTATTATGGAGCAAAACACGAGTGGCTGGCTGTCTCTCATTGCTGCTTAGAAATCCATTCGTTCATAATAAAACTCCTCTGTAGCAACGACATCTGTTTACTGACCAAACAACCGACGCCGGTTCCGATTGGTCACGGATCAGCGGCGATTATTGATTATTCATCAAGTTAACGGTTTGGAGTGGAAACTGGTGACCACTTTTCTAAAATATTGACGAACTGTACGGACGAACGTTTTTTGCGGGCTTACTATTGGCTATTGAAATTATAGAAGAAGGAATTGTCAAGCTAATACTGCGAAAAAGGAAGGACTTTTTAATTTAATTTCATGGATGGTTATCGCGATGTTTCTGAACAAATGCGAAGGCTTTAAATTTATGTCTCTGGGAGGGAGCCTGGTACGAGTCATTTGGGGACGACGACCGCGAGTTCGCGACCTTAAGTTTTTTTTTTTCAAATAAAAAAACAAAGGACGGGGTACTTTTTATATACAATTAATATGGCAGTCCCAACAAAACTGAACGTGAAAGCTGATAGTTAACAAAATGGGGAGTTGGGGGGGGGGGGGGGGGAAGG
>JAOBAT010126909.1:0-12804 GCA_026413305.1 Hydrozoanthus tunicans
CCCCCCCAAAGTAAAAACCCCGCGGAACTCGTCGTTTTGAACGTCTGTGCTAGTTTACACACGTTGTTGTAAATAAAGTCAAAACAGGGCAGCAAAGGCAGTATTCAAGAGATACAATCGAGACTTGAATGACATCGTTCCCAAGGCTGTTTTATTGTATCCGAATAAACAACTTCAATTCACTGACATCACTGCTAACTACGAGAATGTCCTTCTCGTCCAGCTCTCCGCCAGTCGGGTTTTGGGGGTTTGCTCTTTAGCCTTTAAGAGGGAGGGGCGTTTAACAGAGAGAGGGCTTTTATCGTAAAATGTAAATTTAAGGGAAGCACTATTGAATCAGCGTGCAAGATTAAACCGATCCTGTAATCTGATTGGTTCCGCGCGCCGGCGAAATTTTATGATCTTGGTCGTGGTCAACCTTTTTCATAAAATGACAAGAAAATCCGCAAAAAATAAAATTTTTATTAGCCAGCTTGGGTATCCATATTGAAAAAAACTGTGCCCTCGATCGGCCTACCTACACAAAATTTACCTCTAAAATCTAACTCCTTACTCAAGCCTAAGCGACCCATTAGACCGGCGACTATCTCAGATTCTGTAGTGTTAAGCGGGCGATAGTCTTCGACTGCCCGCGCACAGGACACTAACCCATCGCAGGGTAGCCCCTAGCATTAACTGCTTCTCATTTATACTGCTGGGTCGACTGGAACAAGGCGGGTTATAAGTGTCTTGCTAAACACAACACAGTGGCCTGAGCGGGGTAATTTCATAAAGGCCTTGGTATTTTTTTAGAGTATTTTGGGGACTTTTCCTACGGTCATCCATACCCCGTCAACCACGGAGTACCCAATCCCCCCCGCCATCCCTCCGGGACTCGCGACCTTAAGACTACGGGCTAATCGCTCGGTCACTGCACCGTCCATAGACAAGACCTCTGGCACAGTTTTTTTCAATACAAATCTCCCGGTCGGCAAATAATATATATGTATTTCTCTACAATGAAGGAATAAACTTCCTTACTCGTTCAAGTACCGTCCTGTACGTCCAAAGTGAGCCAGTTAATTTAGTCATCAGCGCTGGCTTCGAGAGCCTTTAAAATGCAGTTCTAAATCTAATCTACTTACAGTAAAACATTACTCTACTTTGAGCTGAGCTAGATGCAGAGTAATGCACTGGAAAAGAAATGCAACGACCTCTGACGATTACATACGTTCGCATTTCCTAAAAGTACGTCTAGTTTTGGGACTGACGCGGGATTTTCTTAAATATTTTGAGGATTTCCAAGCCTCAAATGTCTTATCCCTTATCTTGCTGTTTCATATAAACTGAAAATGTTCTAACTTTAAAACCACTGCTGGAAAACCTACAAAGTGACCATTCGTATTCTTTGTCTTTACAAGTAGATTCTGAAAATGTCCATTGCTTCATTAATTCTGAATATTATGATTTTGTTGAGATCTCATGACTTTGGTTTTTAGAAAGTATAGCAGGACAAGGATTAAAATGTTGGGTTTTGTGTGTTAATGTTACTATTCATCACGCGGACATTTGCCACTGTGCCTCGCAAACAAATGTGCACGATAAGCTTAACTGTACAAACAAATCGAAATTGTGTTTTTTGAACTAATCTCAGGTAGCGTGGAGGTAAAGAACAACAAGAAAAAGAAACTAGAAATCGAAGATTAGACCAAAGCTTTTACAAAAGCACAAATAACATACACTATGGTGAACATAGGCTACACTAGATTTCAATAATCAAAATGAAAGAAAAGGAGAAAATACAAGAAGTGATGGGAAATAAAAAAGGCGAAAATACAAGAAACGGTAGCGTATGCGTGAAGAATTTAACACTGAATATCTTCTGATTACGTCATTGCCATGTCAACGAAGTTGTAGAAGTTGTCGATGTCTTGAGAAGCCTTGTCTTCTGTTTCTGAGATATAAACCTCTGAAGACGAGGCACCGCACACTTTGGAAATAATGTCTTTGCACTTTTTAATACAGCTGTCACCGTTCATATCAAGACCAACGACCGGACCTAGGTAAAATAGGCACAAAACGCATGAAAGATCATGTGTAACCACAACCAGGCTACACTAGGCAACAGTCTCCAAAAGTTCTTAAGGTCAAGGGGTTTGGGGAGACAAGCTTATAGGTTCTAAACCTCAAACTCTCTGCTTTGCATCTCAGATGTGTATGCGAAAAATCAATTTTCAAAACTGTACCCTTCATATTATAAAACGGTGAAGTGATTTTCTTTATCGAAAGCAACACGTGACATAAAACTATTGGACTTGTTAATACACTCCCAACTTTTTGGGGCTGGGATGTATGTTGGGAAATCTCAATGGAGCCCCTAGGAGGTACCAATCTGGGCGTGGCTGAGGTCGACTTCAAACCCTAAGGGGTACTAAAGGTTACTGATATGGCTGATATATAGTCAGCCAACTAATTAGAGTCCACTTGAACTGCCAGTTTGCAACTTGAATGATAGTGAGGAATCGAAGGGCTTACAAAATACCACACTGTATATAAAAGTCAAAATTCCGTCTCTGACATACTAAATGGTATCAAACCCTCGTTTTTTACCTCTATGAGGTATGATGAGCATCCCTGCACCGAAAGGTTGGGAGTCCCCTCCCTGGATACATTACCCACTCACTAGTGTACAAACCCTCCCTGGGTACATTACCTGCTCACTAGTGTACAATACCCTCCCTGGTAAGATTACCCGCTCACTAGTGTACAATACCCTCCCTGGGTACATTACCCACCCACCAGTCTACATTACCCTCCCTGGTGAGATTACTCGCTCACTAGTGTACAATACCCTCCCTGGGTACATTACCCACCCACCAGTCTACATTACCCTCCCTGGGCAGATTACCCACTCACTAGTGTACAATACCCTCCCTGGGTACATTACCTATTCACCAGTCTACAATACCCTCCCTGGGTACATTACCTACCCACTAGTCTACATTATCCTCTCTGGGCAGAATACCCGCTTAATAGTGTACAATACCCTCGGTACATTACCCACTCACCAGTCTACATAGCCCTCCCTGGGCAGATTACCTGCTCACTAGTGTACATACTTACCACATTCTGCTGCTGCATTGTATTCCTGGGACTGGAAGATCCTGTTGGCGTCGCTTGCACTTATCTTCACCTCTTTACTCTGAACTAAGATGCATGCATCCTGTTGGTTTATTACAAAGATGTGATGTTGACGAAAGAATGATTATTCACAAAACAGATGTGCCTTTTTAAGTTAGTTAATTTTCTATCTACAAAAAAATATTATGGATTTCTTTTAGCTGATTGCTTCTACTTCCAAAAAACTACAGATTGAATAAAGAGTACACCAAAAGTCTGACTGAATATCATCTTTTCTCACTGACTAGATATTCTTCAAACTAAAGCCTTGATGATAGTGGACCAGCTGAATGCAAAGGGCTGAAGGGCACTACAGAGAAAGTAATTTGAATGAAAATAAAATGGCCACTGGATTGTTTAACATTCATAGTGCCTTTGAAGTGAAAAATTTCATAGCATCAGTGGTATGGAAAAGGTTGTTGATTCTTATTGGTTGTTAGTTAAAATCATTGAAAGTCCACTATGTTCAATCACAGCATAACTCATAACCATATACTAGTATTCAACAATATTACTAAGAATTAGATATTATCATAAAATCTTTGTCTTATGTATCTTTTACCACCCTGGTCAATTTTATATGATTTTATAAAATTATTTTAAAAAATTTTCATACTCTCCAAACTTGTGTTTCTGTTGCTCACTGACTCAGATTGTGGAGTTGTTCTTGCATGATTGTAGCTTCTATGTTTTTCGAGCCCATAGCTAAATATTTCTTTTTTGGTTATAGTTTTAGTTCTCTTCATTATTCTCTCATTATCATTACTGCACTATAATATTGTTATTATTCTTATTTTTGTAGATTATGCCCACCTATCCCATATTTGGGCCAGTCATCATAGTCCAATGATTTATGTATTGAATGTTAAAGAAAAAAGGGCCAAGCTGGCTGACTAGTGTAGCTCTCCTAGTATGTTATTTCAGGCAGCTTGTAACTAATAAAGTTATTTATATTATTAGAACTGAAATATTTTGTAAATATTACTAATAAAGGTACAAATAAAGCTTGTTGTTGTTGTTGTTACCTGTAATCTCACTTCATTCAAAAACTTGCGACAATTTTCCTTCATTTTACCATTTGAGAAGAAGACAACAAGACATGACTGCCGAAGAGCACAACAGGGTAAATAAAATTAAACACTAACAATAACATAACCTTTTGCAAAAAAATCCCTACAAACTTATAAACTGCCAACTTTACACTTAACATCACTTGTAAGTACACTAACAGACTTTTTGCTAGGATTTTCATAAGAGACACATTAATGATGATGATGATGATTGCAATTATTTGTATTCATAACTGTTCTGTTGCAAGCACTTCTTGTTCCAACGGCTGCCTGGTTAGCTCAGTCAGTAAGGTGCCAGCCTTTTCTTTGATAGAAAAGTTCAAAGATAGGTGCTGAGAGTCCTACACTTTTTTTGTAAAGCCTGTTAAATTTTCCTTCACCCCAAGATAGTGAGGACTATAAAAAACTAATTGTTTTTTACTGTATCACAGCTGGGGCTGTTTTTCACTGCTACTGCTGTCCTATTTTGGCCTGGTAAGTATTTTAACATTTAATATCACTGAAATCATTTTAAGCAGTTTACTGCACTTTTTTTGTACCTGATTTCAGCCCCTGAGCCAGTTTATCACACAAATTTTCTCTTTACAAAATTGACACTGAATAGGTCATTTGTAATGAGATAATGGGAATTAATTGATCAAACATGGCAAACTATACTGAAGATGAAAAGTAAAATTTTTACTACTGATGACGTGAAAGTTGTATATAAGGCTCTAGTTGGGAGAGTTTAGCAGCAGAGATAGATCATGTCAGTGCTGGCCTATATCCATGCATAAGAAAAGATTGAGGTTATAGCTTTAGTTTAGATGATTGTGTTACATCATTCAATATAGTGATTGAGTTAACTACCTCACTGTAAGCCTTCCGTCTTGAGCCAAGAGTGAAAGGAACAACACTCTTACTGATATCAGTAGAGGCATCTAGCCCAGAAAATTCTTCTGTAATTGGCAGAGGAACACAATCTTCAACATTAACACCCTAAATCAAAAACAAAGAAACCAGGGCTGAGGGAGTAACCAGTGGGATGAGAAGGGCAACTTTCCCCCAAGAAAAATAGAATAACATTAAATTAAAATTTATAGAACAAATAAATAACTGAATATCTAGAGTTGCTATTTTGACATGGTCTCAAATATCTTGAACCACAAGACTACCCACCCCTCCCTCCAAAAAACCCGAATTGTTGACTCAAGTTATTCATATAACTTCATTTTTAAACTATTAAATGTCCTCAAATGTAAGCCTTCAGTCTGAGTGTAATCATGTTTACCTCTGGTATTAGAGTCCAGGTGTTCTCCCCAGGGGCTGGAGTGAAGTCATGAATGTTACTCCAGTTATTGTTGTATACACTGAGCCCGGCAGCATCAAACTGACCTACAGTATCAAGCACAAAGAACAAAAGGTGTTTTCAGTGACCACACAAAGCTACTGTAACAACAAGGCTTGTCAATCTTTACACACCTACAGCAGTTATCAACATCAGTAACTAACATCCACAATGTTCAGTCCTTCTCAGGACTGCACTAATCCAGACAATCTCACCATGTGATCTACTATTACTCCTGGGTTCAAACCATTATTTTATTGATCTATAATTTAATCTTAATTCCGGTCTGCTGGGGTTAAACTGATCATTGTACAGTGCTTTTGAGCATTCATGGAAAAGGAACAATTAACTGTATAAATGTGCCACTTTACCTTTTACTCTTCTTACACTAACACTTAATTATTAGATCAATTAGTGCTGAGAATACAAAACTTGATCATCCACCAAAAACTTTGGAAGATATTAAA
This sequence comes from Hydrozoanthus tunicans, assembly GCA_026413305.1. Lineage (NCBI taxonomy): Eukaryota > Metazoa > Cnidaria > Anthozoa > Zoantharia > Hydrozoanthidae > Hydrozoanthus > Hydrozoanthus tunicans. Next base: position 6,024 of record JAOBAT010126909.1, read on the forward strand.
ACACTTATATTAGAAATAACTTTGCACCATACTGCACTGCAAATATTTCATTCTTGATAACAGCATCCATGGAGTAAAATATTAATGCTAAAACGTAATTATAAACTAAATCTTGTTGTTTTACTTTACTATGACTTGTACAATGACAACAAGTGCTGTAAGTACTGCACCCACCCTCCAGCTCTGGATAGTAATACTGAAAACAACCAAACTTCATTCCTGATGATGATTCAATGATTGGCTGTGTGGTACAGCACAAAAAAGTGTCAATCTTCTTACAATCTCTTGTCCTGTGAATAAATATATGTGGAAACATTAATGGTAACAAAGCAGCCTGTCATTTTTAGAGCTTCTGCTTAATTATAAATTATGAAAATAAAAATTATTCGATGTACTTAAAATGGAGAAAACTTTGATGTTTTAAATTGATAGTTTTTCAAGTTGTCTTTGCCTTTGCCTTTGCCCTAACATCTGCAAATGGTTAGACCTTCGCGTCTTCTGGGATAAGGACGTTGAACCGTAGGCCCAGTCTCTCGATCTCCTATCGAGGGACTTAAAAGAACCCATAACACTTGTTGACAAAGAGTAGGGTGATCCCAGTGTTGTGGTCTGTCTCTTCTACTAACTGAGGGCAACTCTTACGAAAATAGTTGTGAGCCGTGATGAGTGGACTATCTAAGACTCTCAATACCAGAGTCAACTATAAACTATTGTTAAGCGCTTTGAGCATGTACCTATGGGAAGGCACTATATAAATGCTAATTATTATTATTATTATAGTTAGAACTTGAGCTTTTTGAACAACTGCTTGAAACAATGTAAGTCTGCACCAAAGTGATCAGTCAACAGTTTCAGTGCTTGTTAAAATTATTGTCGTAGTGATTGTTTTGTATTGTAACTGTCCCATCATAGCACTGATGCCAGAAACGGTTCATGTTCTGTGACGGGGTGCCTTGTTGTTTTGATCTTTTAGCTGTCTGGAACACTGAGAGTTCTTTGAGTTGGTAAAACTGCAACTTCAACAAATAATCTAAAATTTGGGATTTAATACGACAAAAAAATTATTAACTCATGTTTTATAGTAAGCTATATAGCTAGAGCTTTTTGTTTGGTGCTCTTTGCTATTTACTGTATACTTATTACATTTTAGTGATTTAATAAATATTACTCCTATAACTGAGGATTAATGGTCAACAGTGACAAACCTAGCAGGAAGAGCAAATTTGAAAGATTTTTCTAGAAAATACAAATGTACAGAAGGTAAATTTTTACAAAGAGATTTGAACTTTTCAAGTTTAAAAACAAAAATTGTATTAAAACACATTTTTGTTTTTAGTACTAATTTAAGAATGTATGAATGAAATTGCAAAATAACTTTACCTGAACTGCTGACAGGCAACAATGAACTTGCAATCTTTGCAATCCCTCAGAAACACACTACAAGAAAGAAAATCGTTTTTAAAATTACTATGGCCACAAATGCTCTAATAAGCCCCAGGGCTGGGTTGTTCAAGGATGGTTAACTTTTACCCTGGATTAAGCCAAAATCAAAGCAATATTTTCTTCTCTTAGGTTTATGGTTCTTTGTATAAAATACTTTTAGATTTTCCACTGAAAAAAATTCCAGAAAGGTTTTAAACTGGAGATTGAGCATTCACATTGGCTACATTTCATTGTGTTTGCATGATCATTTAATTTGCAATAACTTAACTAAATGAACTTATAAGACCAATATAGTTCTAACCACGCACTTGACTCTAATACTTCGAAGCAAACTAATCTAGGTGACTTTGAAACACCAGCAAGCTAGCACTAATAACGTAGCTCTTACCTGCCTTTTGAAGGACCAAGAAAAATTCTACAGTTGACACAATCATCAACTGTAATACACGCTGAATGGTCGAAGATATAAATGTTACAGTCCTATGCACAAAAAACAAAACAAACTATAAGAACATGGAATCTCTGTCTTTTAATAATTTGGTCATGGGCTCAGTTATTATTGCAGTTGTGTATATTATATACTATAACTCCTAGTTTCTATTAATATCTGACATCTTTTATTTGACAATTAATTTTCAAAATGGTTATCAGACTCGTTTAGTGAAAGCTACTTCTGATATCCAGCGCTACATCTAACTTATAGATTTTTTTTCTTTTTAAATGTGTAATTGTTATTAGTGCGAAATAAAGTTGTTGTTGTTGTTGTTGATTTGCTTACTTTTAAAATTGAATTCCAAATTTGTGTTTGCATGGCTACAGTCAAGTCGTTTAGATCCACAAAAGAATTCTAAATCTCAAAGTCTCAATTCCCTTCAGGAGTTCAGATTTTTTCAGAGTTTAACCTTGTAAAAAAATTTTGTTGATCATCTACAACATTATATGCTTGGTATCAGCTCACATAAAAACAAACATCCAAGCTTCTTCAGCTGCTAAAAAGCAAACCATTTGGTTTGTTTTGGGGGGGGAGGGTTGGATTGAGTGAGAAAAGAATGATGCACAACATACAATACAGAATACTTGTGAAGAGAGCACTGAAAAAAATTTCGTAAAAAATCTTGATGCTCTTCAGTATGATGCCCAAACCAAAGGCTTGATTTTATATTTTGGAGTAGGCACAATTTTGACCACTCTCCTCAGTAGAGATGGCTTCTACGAAAAGAAGAACCCAGATGCAAGTCTACAGCCCTTCATTTCTTGTGTTGCACCCTTGCGAAGAAAAATATCTTGCTTGTTTGCCAGCCAGGAAAAATTCTTGCATAGATATATAATCTTCAATCCTCAAAAGTTAAATGGTCTGCCCCTATATAAACATACATGCCAAGACAATTTTTTAAGTAGATAAAAGCATCTAATCTCCTGTTGTAAAACTTATTTCAATTTAGCATTTTTACAATAATATTAATTTATTAATATTATTGTAAAAAATAGCAAGGTGTTGGCAGGATGACTGCATGATTTTCTTATTTTTAAACAAAATAATGTTACAATTAGTTTCCAAAATAAATTCAGTGATAATAAAACCAACAGCTCTATTCTTGACGTTCCCTTTTTGAGGCCTTTTCAATAGTTAATTAACTTCATGAACTGATATAGGAAACTCCCTATAGCTAGCTCCTAAAGGATTATTTTCTCACATTTTAACACAAATTGGTGCGTTGAAGCAGCTAGCTAACTGAACAGTATAGTCATACCTCTCATATAGATCTGCTGTTGGAAGATTCCTTTCGATCGACACATCGATTTACACATATCTTAAATGAATCATTTTCACGAGCATATTCACAAATCTACTGAATACTTTGTCAATCTCGAATTTAACAGATCAAAAGTCATCGACTACAGTACAAAAACAAAAATCTTCAGTCGGAAATGCATATACGTGCAAATTCGAGCAAATTCAGTTCCCATACACTTACCTGACAGTCACGAATTATAAACTGCTGTCCATTAACTTTTCCCGGAATGCGACCAACGGTTACTTCTTGACAATTTGCAATCGTAAAATCTTTTGGATCTGGCCGGTCTTGTCGCTCCCTACCCAGCCATGAAAGAGAAACAATATTAACACAAGCATTTCCAAGGAGACGCGTCTTGTATAAAATCAGTTGGCCTTATTTCACTTACCAGCTAAACACCGGCTTTTCTTTTTGCTCTTCTTTATTTTCATTTTTTGTCGGTTTTGATTTCAGGCAGCCCATAGTAAACCAACGAATTTTTGTTTTTTGATTAAAATACTGTCAAGAAATAATTGGGCGATATTTTTTCTCCAGAGCTTGCCCAAGGAGTCCGCCTAGCAGCCTGGCCTCTTATGGGAACGAGTAGCCCCAGGCCCGCGTCTGAAAAGAAAAGATGGCACAAAAGCATGTGTTGGTAACTGGACCTCCAGGTACAGATATTTGTTTAGACATAGAAGTAGCAGCTTTAATTTTAAAAAACATTGAAACATTTGAAGGTTTAATTGCAGAAAACTTCAGGGTAAATTTCCGCACTCACCCATACTTCATTATACATACCAAACTATTGATCTTCAGACCAAAATAATTAAATATCGATGGTATTAAAAGCTCGCTTTACGAGCAACTAAAATTCTCCAAATCACTGTTAGGGTTAGGAGTTATGTTGAAGGTTGAGGTAAGGATTAAATCCCGAAATGAAAATGTTGCGTTTGACGACCATAAACTGCATCAAAATATGAAGTTTGGCGGCCATTACAGTGTATGCATAATTAAGTATGGGTGCGCAAGGAAACTTTACCAAACTTTATTTTTTGTTGCTATTTCTCCCTTTTAAAGAAACACAATGTTTTTGCATTGCCCGAGGTATTCCACCCTTGTGCGGTCTGGGCGAAAGACCAAGGGAAAGTATTTTATTGCACAGACCGGTTGAGGAAACAAGTCTATTAAGATATTTATTACATGAATTCAGTTTTAAGATCAATAAAAGAGAACAAACAATTATCTTTTCGTACTTACGTTAGCAATTGAGAGATCACCACGAAACATTACTCATCGCAGAACTGCTATACATGGGAATTAAGTTGTAGGGCCGATTTTTGGCCAATCAGCATGCAGGATTTGTTATTGGCCAATAACAGTCTTGAGGTGTAAAACATTTTTATTTGCCCCACACCAAATAGCATGCAAAGTGGAAATTAGGAATTTCGTACGGAGGGGCACCCCAATGCATTACTATTAGGGATGGGGTGCTTGTTTTAAAAATCTCTTGTTTATATTCTTTTAAGAATATTAAAATATTTACCTTCATTATTATGAAAGTTTAATATAAATTATTATGAAAACTGTTTCACCCCACCAGGTGTTGGAAAGACAACCCTTTGTAGACAAGTTTTCAATTTGTTAAAGGAGAAAGGAATTCAGGTCAGTGGCTTCTACACCCAGGAAGTTCGCTGCCCACACAAAGGAAACAGGCTGGGGTTTGATGTTATTACTCTTGATGGAAAAAAAGGGCCATTATCCAGAACAAGAGAGTAAGATAAACTTAAGAAGACAGATAGATCTTTATTAAAAGTTCATAGCTAGCACAAAACACCCATAGTCAAATGTGTGAGTAATTTACAACAGCACCAACAATAAAATACAACTTTAGAAACATAAATTTGTATTTAAAAATGAATATAAAAATATGAATACAAAATTCAATTATTGTTAACAACGTTAACTATCATAGAAAGTTAAAAAAGGCATCTATTGATGACACACCGATTTAAACAGCTCTTACACAAGATAATTAAACTATGTCCTTGGTTCCTGAGTATGCACTTTTTCTGATTTTACTCAGACTTTAGTGGTAATCAATACGACAGTAGAAACACTAAGATGTTAATCAATTATGAAAATGACTGTTGGCATCTCTGCACTATTATTGTACAGGTGACATGTAGCTCCGTATTATAGTCCTGTCTACGTTTTCTTCATCACCTTAGTATCTTTTCATATTTCGATCTTGCAAACAGACGTATGAAACAAATATTAACAATTGTTCTTTTGTGACATTCCAGTGACCAAGACAACAACCACACAAATATTCATATCAACTGGTGGAAGTTTGATTAAATTAGTTTATGAACTATTTTCCAACTGACATTGTCATTATTTTTATTCTTTTTTGTCTCAATTCATAATGCATAATATGTAAAAAGAGGAGGTACAAAGAAACAATTGTTGATGTGGTTGTTGTTCTAGCTCAGGAGAGGCTGTTACCAGGAGGGCCAAGCACAGGCCTACTGTGGGGAACTACTTGGTAGATTTGCAGTCATTTGAGCAACTTGCATTACCAACAGTTCAGGTGGTAAGTGAGATACAGTTGAAAGACCTCGTGCAAAAACAACATAAGTGACTTTTTATGAAATGCTAAATTCTCCCAGTGATTGTGAAGAGAAAATAGAGACCTTAAGTAAAATATATAAATGTTGCCATGGAGGCAAACTGGAAATCAAATGTCAATAGTTGAGGCAAACTTGCACATGTCATGTGGTCATGGTGAAGGGCACAGAGGCTGCAAAGTTGATTTTCACCTCTGTGGCAATCACAACAATGCAAGATCAATAGAAAGATTAAATAAACACAAAAATTATGTAGGCTGTATTGACACTTTAAACTGTTAGTTACCAACTGAAAAGATGAAGTAGCTTTGTTTTGACTAATGTAATTTAATAAAACTTCAGGCTGTTTGTGTTGAAAAATGCTGCTTAACAGTTCCTCAAATGACATCTGGCATCTTTGGTGTGTAAACCATGCATTGTCTAAACACTTGTACATCATCTGCTGGTTTTAATCCATTTTCACCTCAGTTGCAAGTTGATGCTTAGTTACCTTTGAGTTGTATTAATTAAATATTAGTTCTTGTTGTTGTTGATAGGCAAGCTCACGTGGAAATTCATCTGTTGTTTATCTTGTTGATGAAGTTGGCAAAATGGAGTTGTTCAGTCAGGCGTTTGTGCAGGCAGTGCAGGACCTGTTTGACTGTCCTTCCACCACGGTGCTTGCTTCAGTTCCTGTTGCAAGACATAAGCCAATCCCATTTGTAGAAGATATAAAAAAGAGAACAGATGTGACACTTATTGAGGTACAAAACTGTTGTACAAACAAATGAAATGAGTAAATAGATAGTACAGGTTCAAGTATGGGGGGGGGGGTGCACAGTTAAAAAACATGAGAATATAGGGGACCCTGACCACACCCTTTCTCTTATATTCTCTTACATTTTCTTAATTTTGTGTGTGTGTGTGTGGGGGGGGGGGGGGGGAGCCGGGACGATT